>JAPDSC010012563.1:2296389-2308639 GCA_026290005.1 Latrodectus geometricus | reverse complement strand
AATAATTCAGTAAACTTTTTGTATGTTATTAAAGTTTACATACTTTATTTACTAATAATTATGTGTATTTCTGTTTATAACTTCATTATTATTCATAAAGCTTTTTTCACTGTTATTTCTTTCTGTAAGTAGTGACTGATACCATTTCGCAAAAAAATAAAGAAATGAAAAATAATTATTTTTCCTTTCTTTAATCTTTTTTGCAACATTATTATGAATATAAATTATTACTGTTCTAAAAAATAAATACAATAAAATTGTCAAGGTATTAACCGAAAATTTCATTCGAATGAAATATTAATACTTCTGACAAAGGAATTCTTTTGGGGTATATCTAAATGCTAAATTTTTAAAATGAAAGATATCTAAAAAAAGGCTACATTGTTTAGAAGTATATCATACTTTTAAACAATGTAGCATTTTTTTAAATATAAGAGAAATATACAGGTTTTAATATAAGCAAATGTATTACAATATTAGCAAATATATTAATATAGATTTAAATATTTGAATTTATGCTTATGTGAAACAGGGGGAACTGCTAAGCGATTAAAATTTCATAGAAGAAATAAATACAAATATATCAATTTTAATATAAGCATATATATTGTAATATAGATTAAAATATTTGCATTTGTTTGTAACACAGGAAGAATTTTTAAATGATTGAATTTTAAAAAAGAAAAATAAATAAATATATATGTATATAAAACACTGGTATATATATATATCAAAACATTTTATTCACACACACAAATGCACATGAAAATTAACTCATTTAATCTACAACAATCATTTAAATAACAGAGAATCCACAATTTCAATTGGCACAATTAAATTAAGTTCTAATTAATAATTATCTAATTTTTATTTTTCTCACATAAGAAAATAGCCAATTTCTGAAATGTTTCCATGAGACTATTTTAACAGCATCATTATGATTTATTACACCATAATTCCATTTCAAACACCATAATTATATTTTGTTTTCTTTGAAATATTCAAAATTCTTTTTTCATTTAAAGCGTGATTCATAATTGCACAGTTTTAAGTATAAATCAAATGAATTTAAGAAATTAAATGAAATATAATTTGGGACAAAATATAGTTTTTAGATTGTTAATTTCACAGAATTCTATATACACACTCAATTTTTATTCACAATCATTATTATTATTAAAATCATTATTATTTACACAATCATTTTTTTCTGTTTCTCTACACTTTCTTTAGCATGCCGCAGCCAATTCGATATGCTCTTGGCCATCTCTGCTTTTGTAACTTGAGGCATATGAAAACAGACTGCATCTATTATTAAAAAAAGAAATTTTAATATTTTATAAGATAATCTAGAAAGATCAAGATTATCAGAAACAAAACTTTATATGTTAAGGTTTAATGATTATTTCAACAACTTAAATTTTATTTTAAAGATATAAATTAGTTTAAAAGAGCTACTGTTAAAAAAATTCAACACTTGTAAAGCAATAAAGCAAAATAATTTTCTTATCACCATTAGATTCTCATTTGATAGTTAAAAAAAAAACAACACATGGACTTAAAGACATAACAAATCCCAACAATGAAATAGCAAGTTTTAAATTTTTAATACTTTTTATAACATATTAAAAATAGTCTGATAAAGAAATAACCTTTCAAATTGATTAAATATAAAATTAGTCCAAAATTCCATCCTTTCCAGCCGTAATTTTATAATCTGCAGTTGCTTTAAAATTTCTGAAAAATCTAAACTAGAGATGCATCTTTTTCCTTTAAAGAGAATATAAATTTGTTTTTTTGAATCAAAAATTTATTTAGTGAAATCATCATGCAAAATTTTAAGAAAATAAAATTTCATGTTAGAAATGTATACATTTTTTTTAAAATTTATTATTAAATAAAATTTGTTTTATTAAATATTCCTTTCTAAATGAAGATTAAATAATATAATGACTTGTAAGATGCCTTTTCTATTAATAATCTACTTACACACTCAAATTTAGGAATGAATTATTTAACATTCAGTTTTAATTTTAGCTCTGTAATTCCCTATAAATACATTCAACACATTAAAACAATACAATTTAAAAAATATAATGACTTTGGAGCTACTATGTGATTAACTAATGATCTTTCATAACATTTTAAAGTAAAATTTTTATACTAAAAATTTCTACATTCATAAATTGTAAAATGAGAAGAATACATAAAATTAGCCAGCCTGAATATTGCTATTTATTTATTGAAAAGACTTGATGCATTATACAGTATAATAATTATACACAAATTAAGAAATCATATATTTAGTTTCAAAACATAAGATTAGAACAATACAAGTACTTTACATTACACCTTAATATTAACTTCTTAACATGAAAAAACAATTTAAAAATAAAATCTTTAGCATTTATAATCTTAATAATGGCCGAATTAAAATATCCATTGAATTATAACATTGGAATATATGTTTACAATCATCTACTTTTTGATAGCAGTAACGTAAGGCTTAACAATTATGATAAATAGTATAATCGTTTTAAAAAGTTTAAGTATAAACAATAAACATTTTTACACTCACTTTCAATAGAATTCTTTGCTTGTGAAAAGTTATAACAACTTCACTGAATTATTTTAGTATTTATATCTTCTTATTCAAAATTTCGTTCACGTTGTTCGATGTTAAGCACTCAAGAGCGATTCTTGTTCTTCCGGTTCTTGACGTAAGCAGACTTCCGGTTTGAAATGTAAGCTTTTCTGCGCATGTGTCTAAATGAACGGAGCAAATTTCTTTCGCTCGATTTAACGCAAAGTCTTTTTATTTAGAACTTCGGCACTAACTACGAATTTATAAACGTGCGTGCACTCTAACTTTGTTTGTTTAGCGTTTACTTGTTCGAGTTTTTGAGTTTGATAAAATCGCATTTAAAGCCTTTGCATTCTTATATATATATATATATATATATATATATATATATATAACAGATAAAAAATATAAATATAATATATAAACAAAACAGATAAAAAAATTTATATCCCATACATAAATAATTCTTTTTTCTAAATGCTCTTCGAGAAAATCAACTGTTTTTATAAGCGCTTTAATTATTTTAATTAAATGATATTTCGTATGGTGAAGAACGTACTGAAGAACGTTTGTAATTTTCAATCAAAATTGCATTATATAAATTAAATTGTAACAAGAGAAAATTTTACCAAGATTTTTTTTTTCCTTACCTGGAAAACAAAATGTAGCGGAAGTAAATACAACATTATATTAAATTTGAATAAACATTATGAACATATTTTAAAAATATTATTATACTTTGTAATCTGTTAATTATTTTAAAAGTTATCAATTCGTATTGATCTAACGTATTGACATAACTTACCTTTAGAATATATGTACTGTCTTCATAGCATTAAAATGAGAATATATTCTCATTTTAATTACTAAATACAATGTAGCACAAAATTATTTACATTTATTAACAAATTGATATGATTTTTTAATTTTATAAGTAAATAAAAAAACGCATTCAGATCATTTGTTAGAAAAACCAAAAAAGGATGTAAAAAAACCTTTTCAGGATGTTTATCAACAGATCGTCCAAAACAGATCCATTAAAAGACATACTTAGAACAGCTTTACAAGGCTGTCCTGAGGACTTTCTCAAAGAACATCCAGGGGACGTCCAAATCACATCCAAGACGTCGGAGAATCAAATATGGATGTTTTGGATGTCCGAGGGATGTTCATTGGACGTTGTTTGCTATCTGGGTTTTTTGACATTGAATCCTTTCAAATATTCTAGCAGGAACTGATGTTAAGGAAATTAGATGATATGATGAAATGTCATGTTTTGGTTTTTGTGGTTTGTAAATAGTCAGAACTGTGGCTTTATTCCAGCCTGGGAGAATTCGATTGTTGAAGAAAATATTGTTAAATAAAGCAATTTCAAACAGGATTTTTGATTAAAGTATTTAAAGATATTTGGCATAAAACCATCTGGTCTTGAAGTGGAGATTTTTGTAGATATATCTTATTCCAGTTTGATGAAGGTGATTGCTTTATTAAGTTCAAAATTTCCTGCACCAAAATAACCTGAAGGTATTAGAATATGAATACAATTATCATTAAATTTTGACACAAAAGCTTTGCTTTGATCTTAGTCATTCAGAGTCATATATTATGAGAAATTTTGGTATTTTGGACTCTTTGATTAATTTAATTAAAGATTTTTAACTGGAAAAATGAATCTTGTTATGCTTTGCAAATATTGTCTCAATATTATCGCTTAGCAACTCATATTGCTTGCCTTAACTTAGCTGAAAATCTTTTAAGGAGGTATTGTTTTTTCAAATATAAAAGTCTATTGCAATAATTATTCCACCATGATGGATTATTTTGAGTACACATTTTTTATAACTATTTTCCCTAATTGCTGAACAAAAATACTTAGGAACTGTTCATAAGAACAGATGTTTGTTGTGTAAAACTTAGTTGAATTAGACACTACGAGGAGATAAGGTTTCAGTAAATAATTCTAAATATATTGGGAATCGATCACTCACTCTCAAACAGATTTTCTGATACTGAAGTAGAAATTAGAGGCAAGATGTCTGCTGAGCATAAAGTTAAATTTATTATAGATAATGTCCTTCTGGGTGAATTGGTTGAATTTCATTCAGGATACGCGTAAAAAATCATCAAACCAGGATGCCAGTGCTTAAAACATTTCAATGTTTAAAAATCCAATGCAATGATTATGATGTATATCAAAATCTCCAACTGCAATACATAGTCCTTTAATTAACTATTGAAAATAATTTAAAGTAGAAATATTTATTTTGCCTTTTGAAAAATAGATATTTATAAGATGAATGACAAGGTTCTGATGTATTATTTTGTCATACATTACTTCACTCTTCAAATTATCAGGGAAGGAAACATCAATATTTTTTTAAGAAAATTTGGTTAAGACTGCTATCACACACATAAAACCACTACCCAAGATACAATCTTTCTTTTATATATATTGCTTTCTGTGGGATGTGCAATGTTTGATAGCGTTTTAAAATCTTTCTTGAATAATTAAAATGGCAGATACAAATTCTTCAAAGGATAGGATATGTTTTTTTTTATTATTCTAGATGCCTATGGCATTTTATTGTATGCATAAGTTTTTTTTCCCACTATATAAAATAAAATTGGAGGCTCCTGCTTCTTGTTTCTTTTAAGATTAAATAGAAAATCCAAAGGGCTTGTAATTAGGGATAGAAAAGCTACTTTTCACTAAAAATATATTTTAACAACATGGATGAACAAAATGTATTTTTTTTTTCACATCATAACTATACATTGCTAAGTATGCAAGAGCTGGCTTGCACCCAAGGACAAGAAATCCAATGGTAATCCATTCAACATATTTCCTGAGGTAAAATTGCTGCTATATATTGTAGTTAAACTATTTAAGTCCTTTTTTTTTTTGACTTAGGGGATCATCATAATTGTGCTCTTTTTTTCTCACCACCTCTTCTAGGAGAGGTTTCCTTTTTGATTGGAGTTTTTAATGATTTCACAAATGTTTGTGAATATATTTTTACTGTGAGTAATGATAACTTCTTGTAATCTTTCAAATTGATGAGACATAATTTAATCTAAGGTACAGATTAAAGTGCTTGTTAGAGAATCAATAAATTTTCAATCATATTTCACGGGAAGAAGTAGTAGTTGTCACTTTCATAGTATGCCTGTTATTGTTAGTTGAAGAGAAAGATCTGCAAGCTTCAGAATATAATAGATTGTTTGTAACTTAATTAAGTAGAAAAAAAAATTTTCCATTCTTTTGATACTGTTTGGAAAATCTGCTCAATGAAGTTCTGAACAGTTGCTATGTTTACTATTTTTGACAAGAATCACCATGTCTTAGATATGCATTTTTGCAATAGAATGAGGGGTGGGAAAATTTTAGGCAGTTATGACACTGACATGGTATACCGACTAATAGTTGAATTTTATGAATCATTAAATATAGAATAATTTAATTATGGAGTGTGGTACCTAGTTTAACTATTAGTATTGGGCTTGCATTATTTATATTTTTTGAGAAAATGTTTTAAGTTCAAATACTGTTATTCTACTTATTACCATACCTTCCATTAATTCTGCTATTTCCATGAGGGTAATTGATGTAGGGATATGATGTAAAAGAAATCTAGTTGTGATAGTAGACCAGACTATTTGGTTTTCAACTGGCATATTTTGTAGATAAAAGTAATCTATATCTGGTAAAAGTATTTCGTTTATTTTTTTATAATCAGGAATTTTTCCTTTATTTCGTTTTTGCACTTGAATAATTTTTTTGGTTGTTTCAGATTTGTTCCAGATTTACTTTTCTGAAAATTTTAAAAGTATTTGCACTAATTATATTATAAAAGACAGTGCATTTTTCCATTTCATAGGATCTTCAAAGAAAAATGGGATTCTTAAGCTAGACATTTCACTGTTGATACCAGACCAATCAAACACATTTTCTGTTTGTGAACATTCTGTAATCGAAAACATGGAATGAGCCAGACTTGGACTATATATCTTGACTTTGTTGTATGATTAGGCTTAAAAAATAATTTTCCTACTTCAACTCTATTAAAAGTAAAAATGAAAGAACAATACAAATAAATTTCTCCTCTGAAGGAGATTGAAATAAAAATGAAACAAGAAAAGAATGCAATAATATAAAAAACAACCAACCAACATCCAAACGACACGAGCCATTAAAATTCATTGCTTGAAATGAAAATCTTATTTTTAGTCTTTGTGGTGTTTTAATTATGTATGTTTCTTTTAAGTATTTTGAAGAGTTGTGTTTTCTATAAATTTTAATTCTTTTTTATGCAATTTGGAGAATGAAATTTGTATTAATTTTCCAATGTGTGTAGTCTCTTAATTTATTATAGCTAACCATCATTAAAAATATTTTGAAAGCTAGTTATTTTATTGAAAGGAATAAAATATTTATTTTTAAATCTAGTATAAATTGAAAGTAAATCAAATGAGTTTCTTTTAACATTTATATTTTGATACCTAAATCATTTCTATAATTATTATTGAAAGTTGATATTAATTGAGATTGTATGAAAATTTGTTTTACTGTTCAAGTTTGTAAAAATATTGCAACCAAAATTAAATGAAAACTTAATCTGAGTAAAGTGTTTTCTTAAATGTTATTAAAGCTCAGCTTAGAATAATGCTTTTATTAATTTTTCTCTTCTTGAAGTGCAATAAAATGTAGAAATAATATTAGTGTGAAACTATATATTGTAAATTCACAAAAAATTATTGAAAATTTTTAAAGGAAAGTTTAAATGCTTACGTTTGTGTTGTCTGATAAGAATTCTAGTTGCGTGATTTTCTTTTTACAAAATGACAAGTACTATTGTCTTTTGACTTTTTTATTTTGACAGATTTAAGAATCTAACATATGTAAGACAAGACTAAATTTCAGTAATTAATTACAATTCTAAGTTATTTCACACCCTGATTCACTGATGCCAATACAATCCTTCTGAAATCGTATTCGATTGATAACTGAACTTGAATCCCTATCAGATAGGGAAGATGCACACTTAATTTCCTTTTTAGAGACTATGGTGGAAAGTTGACATTTTTAATAGGATTAAATTTTTCTAGGTCTTTGCAGGCATTTTTCCATCTGATAAATCAGAAATACAAGACCTTAGGAAAGCTATAGAAAAGTTAACCTTAAATGATTCAAGTGTCAGTGTTTCTATTGATAGCAGGTATTTAAGTACTTCTCACTTTTTAAATATTTTTCATTAAGTTTTTTATTTTTGTAATTCTTAATTTAATTATTAAGAATAAGTAATAAATGTTTTTACTCCATCTCATACATATATGTCATTATATTTTATTCAAATTTTGAGCACTCTATATTTTAACTATGAGATAATTCTCTATTTTTTTATTATTTCTTATCCTATTTTTGTTTCTCTGCTACTGCAAATATTTATATATTTCCATTGATATATAATTTTGTAGTAAGTTTTTAATATCTGTATTTCCAAGCACGTTTCGTTTATAGTTGAACAATTTATAATTATGTAAAACACGCAAACACAATAACCACATAAATGAAGTATTTATTTTAAAGTTACACACTTTTCCCAATGCTGGAATTTCTGAATACTTAAATACATATTTCTGCAGCTAATATGGATTAATTTTTCTGAAAATAGATACACATTAAAAAATCATTAAGAATGTTAATAATTATCTATCATATATGTAATTTACGCAATTTATATTTTATTTCAAGTGTATTTCTTATCTTATAATTGTTGCTTTAAAAATTGCATTATTTAATAAATAATAAAGTCATGCTCTGATTTTGTTTTGAGATTTTTATTTCTCTGATTAACCCCTTGTGATCGTCAACTTTACCCCTGCCGCTCATTTGCAGAATGCTAATTTCATGTAGTAATGAAATTATCCATGTTTTAATTTTTAATTACATTTAACTTTAGTAGGAAGATTTTTTTCTTTGAGCCCTATGAGTATTATGTTCAAAAGAATTTATATATGTTATGTATATAATTTCATGTAGGATAATATATTTCAAAACAAAAAATACTTAATTTACATGTGAAATATACAGAAAGCATCTCATTTCATTTTAAATAGCATTACAGTGAGAATTTAGTAATTCTCAGAGAATCTCCATCCCATGAAATACTTTTTAATATTGTGTGGATCCTCATTTGTTCTAAAAACCAGGATTGTTTCACGTTTGCATGGAAGCAATGTTGGATTGCAAAGTTATCAAGTTTCTGAAGAAATTTTCAACCCTACTGTTTTTTTAGTTGTCGATAATCGGAAAAGTATTAATGGTGTAAGATATTTTGAATGTAATGATATTTTAATGATTTCCAACATTTGTGCAAAAAGACCTTCAGTTTTAATGGCCAAATTATTGATCAAGCCCATGACCTTATTCTTTAAGTATTCCTATGATTTTCCCATATAAATATATTTATCAGCTGTTCCTTATCAGTTCCAATTGAGAAGCATAAACACCTTATTTTTTTATGGAAAACTCTTTCTTTTATTATAATTTACAGTGACTATGTGAGATTATTTATTGATTTATAATAAATTAATAGTTAATTTCTCTGAATGTTTTAAAATATAAAAAAATGATTGTTTTGTAATTTATGCTTCATATGAATGTTTGAAAAAAAATGTCCATTTTTTAAATTATTTTTTTACCCTGCAGTTCAATAATTGACAGTAAAAAATTTATAAAATTTTGCTACAGTATTTAATTGGAAATAACATAATTGCTTCTTATTTTATTTCTCGAAAACTGTGTAAAATTCGACCTAATGTTTTTTTGATTTTTGTTCTTAATTTTTAATTATAGTTCTATTTTTATTTCATTTCAATACAAATATTCATGAAATTATTAAGAAATTTATCTAAGAGAGAGGAAATTAAAAATGCAACTATTTATTGTCAAATCACTTCTTTAAATTTTGATGGTAGCTATTTACAGCCACATTGGGTAACTCAAAATGTGCCTAATATGGAATTAACTCAATTTTAGCTGAACTCGCAAATTCTTATTCACAAACTAAAGTAAAGTGAAAGCCATGCTACTCTAGTGTTATCCCAGTATTATACAAGTATGTAAGATGGGTTCTAATTGGCTGCTGATTTGAGTGGCATCTTGGGTAATGCTTCTGATGATTTTTTTTACATTTTTGCATGCCCTCCGTTCTCATGTTTATTATTCAAAAGAATTTCGTCATCAAGTATAATGAATATATAAAGTTTAATTAATGAAAAATAAGACGGATAATTATCAATAATTATAAAATAGCAATCATGGGTTTTAAATATATAACATTAAAATGCATCAAAATAATTGGTAGGAATTTGAAATATCTGTTTTTTCTATTGTTTATTTGATTTAATCAAAAGTTAGTTAAATCAAAATTTATTTCATTAACAATTATGTATATGCCGCCTACTCTGTCTAGTGGTTAGCATGCCTGACTGCGGAAAGGGAGGTCTTGGTTCGAATACCGGTTCAGGCATGGATACACTTTCTCACTCTCTCTATCCTATCTTTGCCCTTTCCTTGTATGAATGCAGTATGAATGGTTGCCTACCCTATAAATGGGTACCTATGGCATGTGTGTTCAGAGGTCAAGTCAGACTTCTGCCCTTATGATTCCTCTGCAAAAAAGAAGCTGCATACTACCCTATGCCAGATCTTCTGTACCTGGCGTGGGCTTTCCTGCACCAGGGGGATAAGCAACAACAACAAAATTATGTATGAAAAGACTATCAGTCTTATTCCAGTAAAGCTAGGAATGGGTTATTTGCAAGATTCATCATAAATTATGAGACATTTCAAATCATGATTTTAGAAAATTTAGCATTTTTTATGCTTATTTTTTAGCTTAATTTTTTATGCTTATTTTAAAGCATGTTTCAAATTTATGAACTGATAATTTAGTTGTTGTTTAGTGATACATTTAGTTGTTAGTGGTTTTATGATAATACATTTTATAAACAACAAAATATGTTTATTATTATAATTTAAAACATTTCAAAAGTGAGTTGTTTGTTGTTTCCATACAGAAATAGTTTCGTGATTAGGTGTGCAACAGAGGAAGCCTAGTATAACAGTGATAAATATTCAGTGAATTTCTATTTAAAATTTTATATTATTCTGCAAATACTACTATTAAGATAAATGTTTTAAATCTTAATGTGAAAAAATCGTAAATTTTTAAGAGAGAACAACTATTTCATATTTTAAGCTGAATAAACTGAGAAAGTAAAAATCACTAAATATATTTTGATTAGTTATGGGTATCAGGATTATATAAATTCGAAATTCATTAAGTTTCTGCCTTATGAAATTCTATTTTATATAAATATTAGTAATCTTGTTAAATATCAAAATTTTTATTTATATACATTTATTCAATCATTTTTAATATATTCAGTGGGTTAAATTTCATTGTTTTAAACAACCTGATTTTTAAATGCATGTTTACTATTACAAATGAAATTTATAATAGCTTTACCAAAATATCGAGAAAATTGAGTTGAAATATTTTCAATTGTCATTAAGAAAAGATATATCAGTTACATTAAACAATGTTTTAATATTTTTTTTATTTTAACAAATTCCTAATCTTAACAACATCCCAAACTTAAGCAGGCTCCGAATCTTTTGTACTATATAGAGAAATATTACTCATTTAATCTATATTTCCTACATGTTACTTGCAAAAATGTCATAAAGAAAGAAACATTAATTCCCAGATATTTTCAAGCATGTTTTTCATACTGGAGAGCTTGATAACTGAAAAGTTTACCGAAGCTTTGTGATAGAACTGCAATCTTCAGGGGTTGTAAGAACAAGGTTTGACAGTGGCTTTCCAAAATACTATAAAAATTATGATAAATAATTTTTAATTATGTCATTGATAAGAGACGTATTTGTTGCATAGCAATAAAACAATTGTTTTATTATTTTTCCGTTCTGTTATAGAAAAATATTTATTTCAAACTTAAAAAAGAAACCAATTTTTTTTTTCTTTACATAAATGGAAAAACATTACTTCTTATTTAAACCATATTAACTTCATATAGCTTGCAGAAATGTCACATGGGAAGAAATACATTTCTTGCTCTAACAAATGTTTTTGATAACACAAAGGAGATAGCTTTATATTTGACTGCTTACTGTAGCCTTCTGATAGGACAAAAATCTAAAAGTACAAGTTTCAACAACGTCATAAGTGTTGTTTCAACTTATGCTGTAGCCTTGTGCCAACTTATATTGGCAGCTTATTGTAGCCTTATGATAGAACTAAAATCTGAAGGTCAACTTTCAACAATGCGAGATAGGTGTTTCAACTTATACATGATTGAGTTTGGGCTTAGAAGTTTTTTAATTTTCTTTACCTGACACATGAACAAGAAAACTAGAAAATTCTTTTGAGAAGTAACATGTAGTAGTGGATTTCAAAAGTGGATACAGTCATAACTCTAATAAATTTTTATCAAATTCCATCATTATAATAACAAACTATTTCAGATTTATTTAAATGTTAAAATATTTTGTTGTACATAGTAAATGCACACATGTTTTATTTTTCTAATAATTATTCGAATAAATTATTTAATTTATTATAATTTATAACCAGAATT
>JAPDSC010012563.1:2279904-2293389 GCA_026290005.1 Latrodectus geometricus | reverse complement strand
TACAGATTAAAAATTAATATAATTTTTCCTAAATAATTTTGAATTGTATGAATGTCAAATAATATAAATTTATTTTTGTATGGATTTGAATACCTTATTTTTATAAATATAAATTTTAAGTAATAGCTTATATTATAGAAAACGTAAACCAAGATACAGAGAATTTAACATAAATTAGAGTAATACAGTTGACAATATCATATTTACAATATTATTCTTACTGTAAAATTGAAAATTTACTAATTATGGAATATTTTGTATTAAAAATAAGAATATAAATTTAAATTAATGCATGCATTGCATTATTTAAAATAATATTAGGGGTAAATTTAAAGTGCATGTTTAGTTAGGACGTAAATTTTGATAACTAGAGAATAACTCAAAATGAATGAGAATAAAATTTTGTTGTCAATAAATATTAATTGTGGGTATGAATTTAAGACATATTTCAAAATGTTAGGCTAGATATTTTAAGAATGAAAGTTATAGAGACTAATTGTAGAAATATTGCGTTTTACACTATAATTTGAAAATGTGCAATTTTTAATGATAGCTAAAAATTTAATCAGAAATCAGTGGTATGAACATGTGCATTTCAGTTTATAATTTAGGTAAATTTATTTATGTATTCTTTTATAAATATATACATTAACTATTCATGTACTTGTAATTAGGCAGCCAAATTTGTCATGGTTTAAATAATAATCCATAGAAAAACTTTAATGATAATCTCATTACACTGCATCAAATTACACTTACAATCTGCCATGTGGTGTTTTTACATCTCAGATTTAACTATGAAATCGGGTGATGAATGTGAGGTTAAATATTGGAGGATAGATAACTCTCTCTTTTGGCGTTTATGAATAAGGTTTCATGACTTCGACTTTGAGTTACTCCAATTCACAAATTAACTCTGATTGGTGAATAGGGCCATTAATAAAATGAATATAAATTTTTAAATGTGAAATGTATGAATTTACTTAAAGTTGTGTAAATAATATATTTGTTATGGTTTCTATACGGTAAAAATTTACTTCTACATGTTTGGTTAACTAAATGTTTATAAATAAGTTGTAAATCTGGATTTGTTGCATTTTATTGATATTTGTTTTTCATTATTTCCATTTATGGTTTGATTTCATTGATTACTTTTTGTTTTAAGTCCAGCATTAGGATCAGGCTGGCGATTAGGTTTTCTTGGTCTTTTACACATGGAAGTGTTTTGCCAAAGACTGCAACAAGAGTTTAACACTGAAGTTATTGTTACTGCTCCTGGGATTCCTTACAAGAGTTAGTTTTCTTTTAACAATATTCTTACTTTACGAATTTCAAGAAATTTACAAATATGTTTAAAGTTATAGACTCATTCAATTTCTTATATTCTTATACATTTGCTATTTCTTTATAATTATTGCAGATTTTGTTGCATTGTTTTAAAATTACTACTAACAGTAATAAAATTTTCAATTTTTAATCATTTTAAGAAAAAGATGCTTTTTTTTGCATTTATCATTTATAAAAATGTGATTTATTCTGTACTTTAAGCAGGACATTTTTTTGTATAAACATTGTTATCATTTACCTGACTGTTGTATTATGAATATTTGTACAACTAATAACTTTCAAATTTATTAAATACATTAAGTGCACCATAAAAGGATAAATTCTGAAGAACTGTTTCTTATAATGTTTTTGACAAAATATTTCATTTGATACTAGAATAAAGTAAAATACACATAAATCAATATACAAAAGAAAATCAAAAATTTTATAATTGCATGGCTTTGAACGATTTTTAATTGTTATAGAAAATTTAATTTTAGAAATGCAAGAAAATTGATTTAAAGATTTCACCACATTCATTAAATAATAATTTAAATTCTGAAAGTGCAAGAATGTAATTAGAGACATTTATTTAGTCTTAGACAAACTGCTATAGATATAAAAAACAAATCATAGGATAGATCCTTCATAAAGAACTGATTTACATTGTTTATATAATGTTGTGCTTAAACTAGTTTAGTGTTTGTATATGAGCTATTTCATGTTGCTGACATATACTATGTAATGTTTTATTTAAATGTAAATCACTATCTGTTTTTAAGTAACACCAATCTTATTTATGTTTACTGTTGCTGCACCAACATGCTTCTCTATACTTAGCCCTGAGTTGGGTTCTACCAGTTAGATAAAAGGAGCAAGGTGGGAGTCTTTGTAATTTAGAAACAGGGACCAAGCAGAAAACTCCCCAATACTTGACCTGCAACCCCAAAATGTATCATTTCACATGGAGGATAATGTGACCTTGACATATTTAATGCATCCCAGCCACCATTAGTGAATACGATAGATCTTTGAGTCAGGATCCGAGCTCATAACCTTCTAAAAACGAAAACGGATGTTTTAACCAACCAAGCTACCACAACCCTTCTCTTTTTACTGTAGTAAATATTTATTTTTTAATCTTGAACCTTTATAAGATTAGTATTGTTCTTATTATATATACATCATATATGTTATATATTAAGAAGTTTCTAAAAGTATCATAATATACCTCACATGATATCAAACAATTTTAGAAAATTCTAACTTTTCACTTGAGATGCAAAATCAGTCACCCATTTCTCCTCTGAAGTTTTTGTTGTAAAGTGCCACTTTTTCCCAACCTATTGTGAATATGTATCAGCTGGAAAGAAGCAATGAGATTAAAGAAATTAATGTACATTATTCTTTTATTGCCTTGATGAAAAAGTTTATTTAATGTTATTAGTAGTTCATAAATGATTAAGTAAAAGTCAGTTTTTATAAGATAAATTATGCTTCAAGTTAAAACTTTTAACACAAACATAAATACTGTTTTATTTACTATTTATATTTATTGGTAAAGTTTTCAAAAATTTAAAAATACATTCTAGGATTTTCATTTGTATTTAAAAGAATATTGTTTGTGTGTGAGTTCAATTCACTATTTTTTAGTATAAATAAACTGCTGTTTCTAAAGAATCACTTTATGTTTTTAGTATGCTTTTGCTTATGTTTTTTTAGATATGTCTAAAAGACACAAATTGTCTCCTAGATGTAATTAGAATATATTTAACAAACATACTCTTTAGTTTGAACAATTATGCATTCTCTTCAGATAAATTGATTCAACAGCTTAGTTGCCATGTTGAATCTAGGATACAATGGATGTCATTAGTTACAAGGACTGGATAAATCAGAATAATAGTGAGAATCTCATTGCATGGGTTTTGTTCTAGATAAAAAAAAAAGTATGAAAGTAAATGCAATTCAATAAAATTTTTATTTATTAGTATGTTTTAAAGATGTGTTGCTCAATTTTATGGCAAATCTAAAATTTTAGGCATTAAAAATGGAAAAATATTGCTGCTATTAAATTGTTTGATATTTTCTTTATCGGTATGAGAACTCGATAAAATACATTAAATAAGACACATGAAATTTATTAAGAATCAATTTTTGCTACATAATCATTTGAAAATATTCATACTTTAGCATAAGGTTTCTAAAACTTGGTTGTTTTTTTATAATGTGTACATATTTACCTCAAGATTATAATTAATCTAATTTTCAGTTAAAATTAAAGGAAAAGAAAACATTAAAGCTTATGGTGGTGAGAAAATAACGGTTACTAATCCATCAGAGGTATATATTTATATGAAATTTTATTCTCTTAGAAGTGTTGTTTTCTTATTTTGGTTTTCTTGGTGTGTTTTTATATTCTTCCTTTTTAGCTCCCAGATCCTTGTGTAATTACTGAATATTTTGAGCCTATGGTTTTAGGAACAATCATTACTCCTAATGAGTATTATAGTCCAATCTTAAAAATGTGTATGGTAAGAAATAAATATTTTTTAAGTTAAAGTTAGACGTGAGACATTATTTTATATATTTCAAGAGCATAAATTTCTTTTCATTCTAGGAAAGACGTGGTGAACAAAAGAGTGCTCAAAATATTGATGATTATACCATGATTCTTACATACAAATTCCCAATGAGTGAAATCATTGTAGATTTCTTTGATGAATTAAAAAAAGCTTCTTCTGGATTTGCAAGGTATATTCTTTCATTCTAAGTGATGGAAAACTTTGAAAGACAAATAAATTTAATAATTTAATGTGCACATTGTAATTTTTGAAACCTTTTAACTGTTGGAAATAAAATAATATGAATAATTTCTGATAAGTAATTTGCAAGAAAAAATTTGAATTTTTTAAACTTATTTTATGCCAAGTATAAAACTTAAAACTATTTAATATAATTTTCATTGAAATATGCTTAATTACATTCATTATGACAAAAAATGTTTTGTACATGAAAAGTTATTAAGAAATAATATGATGCATGTAACCATCATTGACCAAATCATTTAGTTGATTAATTATATCATGAAATAAATCAGTTAGTTTAGCATGCTTTATATCATGTGCAGGCTTTATTTTCATGTTCACTATCAGTCAATATCTATTTTATTAGAGCTGTATATGATGGATGATCGTTATTAGGAAATAAAATTAGTAATTTATTTTCATTAAACAGATTTTTCTTTTATTTAGATATTAAAAAGGCAAAATATATAATACCTAAAGTCTATAATTGATATCTTTGTGTTGGGAAATTCTATGGTGCTTTCATGAATATACTATAATACTATGAATTAAAAAATTTGTATGAAAGAAATTATAATTTGCAATGAATGTCTAACTTTTCTTTAAAAATGAGTTTTTCTTTTTTGTCTTTTTTTCAGGTATTTGGCCAATGATATGATAATGTACCATTAAGTTTGAATAAAATTTAAATTTTTTTAAGAACTTTTTTGCAAGTTAAAAAAAACTAACATCTTTTGAAAATTTCTCAATGTAGATTTTTAATTACTCCAATGGAATTACACATGTTATATAAAGACCTTTATAAAATTTTAAAAATAGAAGAAAAATAAAATTAGTTGAAAATGTAAATCAGTGTGTTAATAAAATATATTTATTGAAATCTCTCTGTTACATACCTTTTGCCAAAACTAGGTTAATAATCTGTTCTTGTATCTCTCATCATAACACAATTAAACTGATAACATAAGAGTTATCATTCTTATCTTCATTTCAGTAACTTAGGATTTATATCCCATCTTGAGTGTTTTTAGTGCTGTGGAATTATCTGTAAATCATAAGTACCTGTCAAATTAACTCTTGTGTTCATAAAAATGCTGTAGCAATTCAGCCAGAACCAAGCTTAATGCAAGATATGTGATGTTTTGGTTGAATATTTTGTTATGTTGCTATATCTAAAAACAAGATTTTCATTTTGATTCTATATTTAAGGAAGAAATGAGTATTTGCATAACTATGCTAAAATATGCCTATATCAATATATTTTTTGTTTTGTTATTCAAGTGAAATAATCAATTTTCCCCTCATTCACTTAAATTTATAACATCAATTTAAGAATTTTTATGACTAAATTTTTTTGTAATTTTTATAATAATTACACCATTCTTTAATTTTACATAGTACATTTTTAAAATTTTATTTGTAAGGTTTTCATAATTCAGTCATTTGTTATTTTCCCCAGAGATACCCGACATTATGCTGAAAATATACTAGTTTAACTACTTAATGTCATTTATTGAATATCTTAAGTAGAAGCTTTGTATTATATTATTCACATCTTCTTCTTCTTCTTCTTGAGCTTGTCAGATATGTGGCACCTCTTCATTGTTGCATTTTGTACCATGCTCCAAGCCCAATTTTTTCCTAGTTCCATTGTCTTGGGTCACCTACTTTGTTTATAAAGTCTGATATGCCCTCAATGGAGTTTAGGTGTAACTCCTTAGGATATAGATTACCTAGAGTAGTGAATCTTGTAAGGGCAAGAGCATCACACTCATATAGGATATGATGAGCTGATTCTACCCCTGCGTGGCCCTTCCTACAAATTGGTTCCTGTTTAAAAAGTCCCATTGTATGAAGGTGTTTCCTGAAATGATAATGCCCAGTAATGAAGCCTACAATTGCTTGAGTCTTCAATCTTGGGAGTCCAGATAAGATCATTGCTTTTTATTTCAATCATGTTGTTTTTCCATTCTTCTCTGGTAGGAAGAACTACCTCGGATGGTCTTTCAAACACGTATGTTCTTTCCATGCTGTATGAAGGCATTTGGAGAGTTGGGTGGTTGATTTTTTTTGGTAATAGTAGTATGACCTCCAGAAAAGGGCTTATCACACCACTGATTTTGCAATTTCATTCTATATGCAGTTATTCTGGCAGCGCTGTATATGAAGATTTCTAGTGGAGTCAGGTCCAGAATTGCCTCTAGTGCTCTGGTAGGTGCTGTGGACATTGCACCTGTGATACACAAGCAGGCCATTCTTTGCAGACTTTCTAGCTTGTCCTTCACAGTTTTCTGTTCCACCTTACACCACCATATCACAGATGCATATGTACAAGTAGGCCTGACAATTGCTGTGTACATCCAAAACATCATTTTTGGCCGTAGACTTCAGTTTTTACCAAGCATGCGTCTGCATGTCATAATGCATTTTTTTGCCTGATTGATTTTGTAGTCAACATGTTTATTCCAGGTGAGTTTTTGGTCTAGAATTAAGCCCAGAAATTTCACCTCAGAAGCAATGTTGATTTCAACCTCAAAAAGTTTTGGGATAAAGAATCCCTCCCTTTTTATTTTTCTTGTGAATGGTATAAGGTTCGTCTTCTGTGGATTTATGTCCAGATTCCTTTCCTTACACCATTTGCTTACATAACTTAGAGAATTTTGCATTAGTTGACAAGTTATGTGAAGTCTTAACCAAGGATGAGTATGACAATATCATCAGCATACCCCTGGGTACAGTAACCTATAGAATTAAGATGTTTTAATAGGCTATTTACAACCAGATTCCAAAGTAATGGTGATAATACACCTCCTTGTGGACAGCCTCTGGTTGTCTTCTTTTCAAATGTCTCATGAAAGATTTTCATTTGTATAGTTCTATCCGAAAGCAGGGTATTATTCACATAGTTTTTTTTACTTATGAAACAAATTTTTCATTAATTTTCTGATCAACAGAATTAAAATTGGATCTAAAACTAAAATTAAACAGTTCTTTGCAGTAACTTAATGGTCATAATAATTTTCACATTCATCTTAAAATTGTATAAATAACAAATAATTTGCTAGATATGTATTTAATAAAATTGTTTTGTCTACATATGTGATGTAACTTTAAAAATGATAGTATATAAATCCTTTCCATGATGTGATTCACTTTTTGGATCATTGATAAATTAGAATTTTCTCAAGGAGAGTCAATAGCATTATTTGCATTTCTCAGTGTATTTTAAACTATGGAATAGAACATATATATATACATACTAGTTATTTCATATTCCCAATGCTCTAATATTTTTTAAGTGTATTTATGTACTATGATTATTTATTAAATATTTCTCAAAATACTCTAGTATGTTTTTCTCTAAATTGAAAAATAGAAGTGTTTTTTTTCCATAATTTTTTTCGATGTATATAACATTAAGTATTTTTATTTGGTACTACATTTTTTGAAATATACACTTGTTGAAATATCTTATAAGCCTATCTTTCAATAATGTTGATTTCCTTGTGATTAGTACCTTGCTCTTTCAAGGTCAGAACATTACAGAAATCATTTTCTATTACAGTTAATGTTGTCTACCATCCTTTCTTCATATCTCAAAAGTTCTTTGTATTTAATTTAATGGATTACATGCAATGAATATTCTTAACATTCAATATTTTGTTGAAAATATTGTTTTAACTGTGATAAAACAAGTAAATTGTTTCCCCATTTGTCATAAAATAAACTGTATGTTATTATTTTTTTCTTCCATGCTGAAAGAGGGAAAATATCAGTGTTGTGGTATCATAGACAACCAGAAATAAACTTTTTTTCTAACTGATTTCTCAGATTCAAATAGATTTCAAGGTTGTTGGATCTGATTACAAGAAACGTTAATTAGTGTGTGAGTTATATATGTTTTTCTCCCATGCCAGTTTCCTCTCCATATTAAAATTTTAGTTAAATGTTTTCTACTTGATTGCCTATATTTTGAAATTTACATTTGTCATTAGTTAATCTCTAGCTGTCAAAAATAATTCAAAATATTATTTTTATTATACTTATCACTATTTTGTGCATAAAAGAAAATTTATGTTTTATAGTGTAAAAATATGTTTTAAGAATAAGTGAAAACCCGTGAACATTAATTTTAGTGCTAATACAAATGTCCAATTGTCTTTCATTAATGGGTTGTTCATTTAGTATATGTATATTTACTAAATGAGTATATATATACAGAGAGAGAGAGAGACTACAAATTAAGGCCCTACTTTCTATTGAGTGAATAGACATGGGAACTCCTTTAATTCACAACCTTGGTTATATGTGGACGCATGCAGATATTATTTCTTATTTCTGAAATATCCACTGTGATATTAGTACAGAGACTATATACAATATCATATTAAAAGTTTATTCATCATTGGTCAGCCTGAATAACTCTCGAAAATATTCATTATTCTTACATTAAGAAGGATAATAACTTAATAATAAACATCTATTATTCAAGGGCCGTTTTGTTTGAAAAACTAATTTTATGGTTGTGTTTTGTATAGACTATAGTTGATTGTATTTTCCTTTCCTTTGCTAGCATTTGTGGAATAGATTATTATTTGCTTAACTTAAATTGTTTCTTTCATGCAAATTAGTTTTTGTTGCATATTTCCTTGATTTTGTAAAAATTTTATGCATTATTCATCCTTAGAATGGAGTCCTAAGCCCTTATAGCCTAGTGTGATTTTTCCTAGTTTGGCTGGTTCTATGTTATAACTGCTTACTTTCTTTTTACTCTCAATAATGAATGCACAGAAATATTTAGTTACATTTTAATGTTGAAAAATTGAAATTGTACAATAATGACATTACTATGAAGAAGTCTTAAAACTTTTAATAAATTTATTTGATTAATTTAGAAATAAAATATGGTGCAGCTTGTCCTTTTTGGACCTTACACCACAAAACCCAGCCAACGATTAGAAATAAAATTCTAAATATATTTTAATTTTGAGAATATTCCTGTGGTATTATGTATTTTTTTCTTTTATTCTGTTAGTGGCAATCCTGGATGTATTTATATATTCTCATAATGCCCACTAATATTTATTATTTAATCTTAATAAGTTAAAGTATGCAATTCAACCTAAACATTAAGTTTAAATAAATTGAAACATATTAATTTCTGAAAAGGAAATACATTTAAAAGAAATACTATAATTCCTAAAGTGATGAAAGATTTTAGATTCACTAACTGTGATGCTGATGTAGTTATGAAATTTATAGTTGAGATGAAGAGTGATGAAAGAATTAGAAAAATATTTGAACTAAATAACATACAATTATTTCCTTTCCTCGCTAAAGAAATGTTATCTATAGCAAAACTATATACACATTGTTTATTAAATTAGGGTAAGTCTTAAAATTTGTTGGGCTAATTTGTACATCACAAAATTTAAGAACTAATTTTAAAATGATGTATGGTTGCCAATTGTAAATAACTAATGTCTGCATACAATTGTGGCTTATGACTAAAAATATATTTGTAAAAAGATAATTTATTCATATTGTACTGAGTACTATCATATCATTCTCAAACAAATCAACATTTTTTTAAATTCTAGGTTTAATATTTAACTATTGTATTCTTATTCTAAAGAATTTAGGCTTTGAAGATTAGGAAAAAATTATTAGAAAATATGTAAACATTTGACAGTAGTTTTATCTCAAAAACACATCTGCAGAAATTACTCAGATTATGTTAACATGTTCTATGTTTTCTGTTCTATTTGTTACTTTCATTTTAATAACTATTTTTAGGTACATGAAGATCAAACTTTATTAGTCATTCTACTTATTTTACTGTTTACAGCAACTGTTTATTTAATAAAATAAAATGGGTTCTTAATTTTACTAAAAATAATGAATATATGAAATGTATATTATGTCTTTTATTGGATGTATGTAAATTTTAGTTTTTAATATGCTATTATTTTTAATTATTGGTCTTATTTATTGAAAAGTATTTACCATATCTAATTTCCTTTTAGTTTTGACTATGAAGAAATTGGATATGAAACCAGTGTTCTTAAAAAAGTTTGTATTTATTTATGTAGAAGTTATATTTTATTAAAAAAATTTTAATTTTTGAACAATTTTACTTTTTTTGTTAAAATAATTATTTTAAAATTTCAATTTCATCAGATTGATTTATATTGTCAAAACAAGGTCATATTGATCATATAATTATAATTGCATGGTCATATTTTTTTGTTATACATACATACACACATAGTGGTCTAAATCATTATTTTGTACATTGATAATATTTTAGTATTTTACAATAATTCTATATTAAAATTTGCTTTGTCAAATACATGTGTGAAGTAAACTCTAAAGTTAGATTAAAATTATTATAATATCTATATATTTATCAATAATATGTGATGTGATATTTAGCTTTAATGATTTACTTTATTAAGTTGTTTTCAGTAAATTTTATTTTCAAACATTTCAACTTTCCACAATATTTTAGAATTTAAGAAATGACTGTAAGATTATTCTATGATAAAATAAGCTAAATTCCCAATTCTTTTATGTTATGAAAAATAGTTTTGAATTCTAAATTTAAAACTGTTAACTGTGTGTTATCTTTTAGGTAACATAAATATGTACCCAAGGCTTTAAATATTGATTTAACTATGAAATTTATGACATTATTTTTATCATACTCCTATATAAGAGTTTTTTTTCTTATTTTGTTGTGATTGCTTGAAATATTAAAGCCAATAAATTGTTTTTGTGTAAATTGTAATTACTCTTGTCTTATAAGGATGATATCAAGCATAATGCACATGGTATGATTGTGTTTCAGAAAATATTGTATTGGGAATAAAGAAACACTTAAAAATAAACGTTTTACTATTATTAATCAAATTTATATCATAACTCTATGTTCTCTTTTAAATATTTTTGGAACTTATAGGAAGATCTGTTTGTAATTTATTGTTGGTTAATATCTTGTGAAGTTGAAACATTCATTAAGCTTGTATGATTTAATACGTGTATGCTTAAGGAGCAATTAAAAATGTTTTTTTTAAAAAATGCAAATTTAACTTGTATTGTAAATAAAAAGAATTTGTTATTCCATTTTAAAGACAAATACTTGGAGAAGTATGTGTAGAAGGGGGGAAATCAAAGAATTAAGCTGTTTAGAACATGATGACCAAACAACTGTAAACCTAGTTGAACTGTTGGAAAAAGAAATCAAAACTAAAATAACTTATTTTGGTGTTTTCATAGGTTTTTTCAGTTCTTTAACTAAATAGTTACTTGATTCTCACTTGAACTGCAATCAATTTTTTTCTGTATGCCTTTTCATCAGCTATACTTTTCCTTATTCAGGGAATTATAATCATTCTCAGTTCTTTTTGCTTTGTGAAATCACCAGTATTGGCCAAAAAACAGGTCCTCCAAATTCATAGTAAGGAAGGATGTTTTGTATATATTTGTACGCAATGGCACACTAATATAGTTTCATGCAAAAATCATTTACTCTTATTCATTTCCTCTTATTCCACAATTCAATCATTTTTTTCAAGTAGTATTAATTCTGTTAGCAACCATGTTCTTGTTTTGTTTAAGTTACCAAGAATAAAGATGAAAAATCCCCTCATTCATGGAAAACATTTTACAATTTATAAGTTTGAATCATGGCTACATTTTATTAATTCAAACAAATTTATTGATTCAAGTAAGTATTTTTGCACAACTTTTAAAGAGAACAATTGTGTTGGTAGAAAAACAATTGATTCATTAAAATATGTTTAATATTTTTAATTAATAAATTTCTTAATGTTTTTAATTTTGATGGGATTAATTAGAGTTATTAAATGTAATTTTACATAACCTTTTGCATTTTAAATCTAGGTATTACTGTTTATAGAATTAGCAACTGAACCATTAGCATTCTGACTTTCAGTCAAACACCTCATGGATTCTTTGGATAGTATACTGCAGAGCAAAATGTTATATTTCAATCTCAATAACTGTTAAACAATGGGAAAAGATTATTTGCTTAGACAACTTAATGGCAGAAATTCCTTCGTTGTAAGGCATTTTTATATCCACTGCTTATATTGCTTTGTGAAATGACTTCATTGATAGTGGACCATATTCACCTGTCACAAGGGAAGATATGTAAATTATTCCCAATCAAGACACTTTGATAGACATGCACATAGAAGCACAACATCCATCTCCCATTGTTCAACACTGGTTAGGATTCAATGTGGGACTTTATCCCCCAAAGATTGCTGTGAGTTGAAAGAAATAGATTATGCAGTTCTGCTGTCTGCATGCACATCTATTAGGGTGAATATTTTGGAATTTTCTGCATTTCCACCTTTTAAATATGTTATTACAATCAAGTATTTATGAAAATTTCTCCAAAAATCAGTTTACAGGGGGAATATTGCAATGCTTTCTAACAGCCTTAAGCCGTTATGTTGACTACTATGTTATGTCTAAGAATCGGGAACAGAAACACAAGTTTTTTTGTATGGTTCAAAATTTATATGTTTTGAAATCACCCCTTAAAATTGTAAAAGATTTGTAAATTCTAGTCAAATTAGCCCTTATGTATAAAAGGGAACTTTAAACAATAACCAAACTAGTTGTTCTCCAGTTTCTTTATTATCATTATTTACTTCTGCACAAATTTTCATGATCAATTGGTTCTAGTTATCAAAGGAAAACAATTTTTTTTCTAAAATTGTAACAGTTTTCTATGTAGAACAAGAAATCTTTATACCTGTATTCATTTATATATTTTGTTGCTGCAGAAACATTTTTTTAATTTTTATCAGAGATATACTGACTTTGTGTTTAGTCTATTAAGTATTGTGTTACATTCTTAGGTGGCTGTTACTAATATATATATGCTAATTACACTATGTGTTTCATTCGCAAAACAATTGCTCTTGTTTAATCTTAAAGCTCATAGTGAGATACTTATCTTTAACTGCTTATTAAGAAACAGTTTTGTCCTTGCAGTTACATTTGTTAAAATTTTAATTTACTTATTTTCAATAGAAGTTTTTGAAGAAATATAGTTAAATGTTTTTGATAATTATTTGAAGTTCTACTGTAATTGTGTCTTAATTATATTATGTATTTCAAATTTTGTAGTTCATAGGATTTGAAAAACTTTCCAATTTAGATTCTGCATCTTTTAAATTTAATAAATCCTCTAATATAAACTTTTTTTTCTGGCCAATGAAAAAATATCTGGAAAAAATGCATTGAAAATAAAATAAAATTTTATAAAAATCAACATTTTTTGAAATTATGTAAGTGATTATCTGTCAAAATTATC
>JAPDSC010012563.1:2226884-2274904 GCA_026290005.1 Latrodectus geometricus | reverse complement strand
TGATCTGTGGTTTAAGGAATAGCCATTCAAAGATTAGATTTTGAATAGTGTAGAAAAAAATACATACCAATTGTCTAGTCTGTTAAAAAAAAAAACTTCTTACATTTCAAACAAGGGCAAGTTGCACATCAGATCCCAAATAATGGAACAAAAATATTTATATTTTAGGTTGCATCTGCAGAAAATCTTATTTAACTAAAAATCTTAGTAGTAAATCTACTTATTTTCTACTAAGAATTTTATTACTGTCACTGCTCCTGTTGAATGGGAACCAAAAATCATGTTCTAAAATTTTAGATTCATTTATTTCTTCAAAAGAAATTTTTAAGGCTGAAATGCCATGAGTCTTTAAATTTTTAAATAATGAATTCTAAAGTTCTTGTAGCAATATAAATTCTGTTTTTCAAGCAATATTTTCCGATAGTGCTTTTGTGAAACAATTCAGTAGTGATGAGAAAAAGTGTGCATATTTACAGTTTATGCAATTGCACTTTATTTTTCCAACTTGTTGAAAGAAAAAGTTAAGAATGCTAATAGTTATGTGCTTCTCTTTGATAAGAGTTTAAATGATCAATTGCAGACAAAAGAATTATACTGCCAAATAAAATTTTGGTTATGATTCTGTTAAAACACTTCAGCTTTCCTTGACAGTCACCATTATAGAGATATTTTGCATGAAAAAGTAAATGACAACAATTAGAATTAGAAAGAAGTGGATTACTCTTGCTATTAACAGATAATCCGATTGTCAACTAATGTGTTTTCAGGCAAGTGGCAGGTATTTTAAAAAGTTAACAACATTCAAATGTTATGAACATTGAAAGTTGTAGCGGACATACTTTACACACTTATAACCATGGATGTTCCTTATTTCATGAAGTTGAGGTAATATCAAGTGCTATTTATAAACTATTTAATTACCCATAAGGATGACTTTGACAGTCTTTGCCTGATGTAACGTTTCTTTTTAAGTTTTGCAAACATTTGTGGTTAGAGATAATAAGTGTTTTGAGCACATTGCTTGAAATATTACCATATTTCAAAAAATATATTATGTTCAAAACAAAATATTTCCTTACCCTGATATAAAATGTTTGTTATTGTGCCAAAATGTAAAGATGTTCTTATTCCTACTAAATTCAATTTTTTTTTATATTTATTGGTTACAAAGTGGAATCTTTTCTGACACTTTATCAAACTGTTAAACCAGTGTTAACCCTTTATTCCTGAAGATTTTCTTATAATGTTGAAAAGTTTAATGCAAAAGTTTTTAAAAGAATCCTTGTGTGTTTACTCATTGAATTTCTTAATATTGCTGTAACAGAATAAAAAAGACATTAAAAAGATGCTAATTAGTAGGATTTCTTATTTTTTTATTAAAAAATCATCAGATAACTGTGCATGAGCAAAATAATAGGAAAACAGAAAATGGAATTTTTCTTACATTCTAAATTATTTTCATGGCATTAATGACAAAAAAGTTAACAGAAAAATGTCCTTTGTAATATTCTGTGGTTTGAAACATTTCATATTTAGATACTTGAGCTCTAATATGTAATGAATCAAGTTAGTTAAATAAAATGCTAAAGCTTCTTTTAGTCTTTTCTAATGCATTGAAAACAAATATGTCAGAATGTTATTTTGTTTTAAAAGAATTTCTTAGATTTGTAGAAGACTTTAAATCATTACAAGTATGCAAAATTCAAAATTGTATTGATGTTAAATTTCATCCTATTAAAGATAGGAGAGATACTTTTTTTATAATTTATTCTCAAATGAGCGAAATTATCATGTGTAGAAAATATCTTATTTGTTCGTTCTACTTTCTTATGTGAAGCATTTGTTGTACATGGGTTTTCTATAAACAAAATTTTCATGTTAAAAATAATAAATAATTAATCAGTTGTAGCTGCATCTTTGATGATCACACTTAAAACATAAATTAGCTAAAGTGTAAGTTATATTTAGAGGAATTATAAGAGAAAAAAAGCCATAGCAGTAAAAACGAGGAAAGCAAAAAGCACTTTTTGAAGAAATTGATGAACTGAAAATCAAAAAGAAGCATTTGGAAGAAGACAAAAATGTGCAGAAAAATCTACAATAGAGTATGATGAGGAAACTAAAAAAACTGTCGAATTAACATTAATTGCAAAACCAAATAAGATAAGAATGTTATTAAGATACTTAAAAACTAAAATTATCCATTATTGTATGTATACAGAATATAATTCAGTTTTTCATTAATTTTTTGATTTCTGACAATTTCTGACTATTCTTTGAAAATGTCCATCATAATGATAACATATACACAATGTATATGTTATTGCTTCATTATGTTACAACCCAAATTTTTATTTTCTTTAGTGCCTATGTTTCTTTTCTAATTAATGTTTAACATTTGCACACATGCATATTACCACAGATAAACACCACCACATATTATCTGATTTCTTTAATTCCAAAAGACATGCTTAAACAAAAATAAGTTTAAGCAAATATTAAACTTAATAGATATTTTTTCATTCATATACTGATACTATATGAAACTCTTCTTTTTATTACAATTCATTTTGTTAAAAATATAAAAGTTTTGGAAAAGTTTTATAATATGCGTACGTAATATCGTTGATCACATTTAGTTTTTTTACATAATGTATCAATCAAGCATTCTGTATATTAGATAGAATCCTGTATTTTGTAAAAATATTAGAAAATTTTAATTATTCAAATAATTTTTTTTCTTTTGCCTAGTGAAAATAAAATGTAATAGTCCATCATAAAAATAAATTCAAAAACTTATTGCAGACGCTTGACTATTTGATTTTTTAATTCATTAGGTTTATCATACATTTTATCATTAATGAAGAAAACCAATGATTTTTAAAAACAATTATTTATAGTATTTTTCTTTTATTGCATATGTTTGATATCCTTTTATTTTTTATATATAATTAAAATGAGACTAATTTCCTCAAAAAAAGCATTTCTATAAGTATTTTTGATTAAAATGATTTTAAATTTTAACATTCTATCTGTATTCTATTTTACTAAACATAATTTTTGGCTTTCAAAACTCAAATGCTTACCAGAAATCACATAGACCAAATCTATCACTCCCTTTCATAAACCTTTCACTCACAAAATTTAAATCGTTTTCAACAGCAGAAATAGGACATGTAAGTTTAGTCTTTCACCTCTAATTTTGCATTAAAATGCAAAATAGAAATTAATATATAGAGATTAGTAATATTTGAAGAGTCTAATTCTCTTTAGCTTTACTAGTTAATGAACATGTTTAAAGAATTAATAAATATTTTTAGAATGTTTTATTAATTAATAAGATGTATTTTGTTTAAAGAATTGAAAAAAAATGCTTAAGTATTTTTTCTGTTTTATAATTAGGGCTATTGAAACTTCTACAGTGGATGTTGGCAGTATAGATTGAAAATTTATTATTTGAATATTTTGATTTCTTGTTAAATCTGTCACTAACTTACTCCAATTTGTTCTAAGAGAATACTGATACTAAAAAGAATGTATGAGAGTATGTGAGCAAAATGTTGTAAAAATAGAAAAATTATGTTAATTTCTATACTATGATTCAGCAGAAGTTAGTTTTTATGAACTTGTAGGAACTGATAAAGTAGTTCTTAAAATCGAAAATTTGTAAAACTGAAAAATAAGTGTTAAATCTTAAAACTGATTTTCTTTTTTTTATCAAACTGCTCTGTCTTTATAAAGTAATATTAAAAATTACTTAATATGCACTATATAAGACACATGCAAAATAAAATTCATATTGTAAAGTAATACTTGCTTCCATTTCATTCATAAAATTCAAACAAAGTATTCATTTTTTTCCCCAAGGATTTACCCATTTTTCGATGTAGTAAAACATTTCACTGTTTTTCTAAAAATATTTATCAATCTTGTAGCCATTCAAGTGCATGTTTTGTTGAAGATCCTAGCACATCATTTTCTTGTTTTATGTCAAAGATTTTTCATTCTCATAATTTTGTTTTCAGTCATTTAACCATTCAATACTTCTTATATACAAACTACATCTGAATCCTGACTCAAAAAGTCTTGAAGTGAAATTTCAGGCAGCAGTGGGTTTCTTTAACAAATTTCATGGATGAGTAAATTATTAAGTTAATGTTCTTGACTTTCTTCTGTTACAGTATTTCTTTAATAGACTGCATATTAAAATGACCTACATACTGTTTTTTCTGCAATATCAAACCTAGCATAGATTGACAAGTGCATTGCACTTAGAATGTCAACTTCATTAGGCGATTTCAAGCCATAATCCTTTGCAAAAGTAACTGGTGATAGTTGCATTTGAAGCAATTTTGGTATTCTTATGTTTGAGGTGTAAGCTGGAAGTTAGATGAGACAAGAAAATTCTCATACAAGTAGCTTAAAAAAATCTGGGATCTCAGTAGTGCAGTCTTTTATCCCAAATTCTAAAAACTTCTAATAATCAAATGGAAACTTTGATTCAAGTTTCTCACCCATAAAATAAATTAAAACATTTCGGAGGATAACTGCAGATGAAGGGTGTATAAAAATGAGTTTACTAAAAACAGATTTCTGAAAATTTTACTTTAGAAAGAAGAATTAAAAGTATTGCCTCCCTGTCAATCAACAGCTAGTATTATATAAAAATATTATGCTTGTAAAAACCAGCTAACTGATGTACTGCAACAATTTGCATTTCTTCATTCTTCTTCAATACAGGTTATTTTAACTAAATAAAAAAATACTTTCTAGCTGTTTTGTTAAAATGTCAAGTAGGATTTTTCCTTGCAATTTTAATTGAAATATCAGTTGATATTTCTGTACATATTTTGTTATTTTTACATTAAGATCCTTTTTGGAATATTTCATAAGAAAGCAGATTAAATTTTAGAAAATGACATTAGATTGTTTTAAGATTGCAGATTTCAGATTGCATATCAAATACATTATTTTGTGTGATGACAAGATAATGCTTTTTTTATTGTATTATGTTACAAATTATAAATTATTAGATTTAGAAACATTAACATTCTCTAGTAATTGGAGATAATATTTTTAAATAATTTAATTAAACTTACTGCAGTTATTTATTATTGATAATAAAAATAACTAGTTATAAAATATTTGTTTGTCAAACATAATTTAGATTACCATTTTCTCTGTTGAATGTAAAAGTGTTCTTTTTTTAAACTTTTATTTTATCAGAAATTAATGCGTTATTGTTGTAAAACTCCTTTTTTATCCTCCAAAGTCTGAAGATCTAGAATTCCGTTGGCTCTTAAAAAGTCCAGCACAAGAAGGGGAGTTGCATAGAGGTCCTCCCTCCCTAGAGAGGCCCTTACAATCTAAAATGTGCCGTGGCGAAGCCTCGTGAACACTGCACTTTGTGCAGGAGTCGTACTTCTTTCTTCCCTCAAAAAACGAGAGGCAATGTGCCCACTGGCGAGTCTTGTTAGCGCAGTTGAGGAACCTCTATCACAGTCGAGGGCAAGGGCAATACCCGGCTTCCCACCCATATACCAGTGGTGAGTTGGAGGAACCCTCCAATCCGCCACAATTTGTTCCTTTTTCCGGGAGTACAACTCCTGAAAATTAAGCGTAGATGGAGTTGGAATATGTTGATTGCATCCCTCCCTTGCAAGTTTGTCTGCAAGCTCGCTCCCAAAGATATATACGTGTGAAGGGATCCACTGTAAATGAATATCGCGTTGCTGCGAAATCTGTTTTAACTTATTCAAGATTGAGATACTAGTCAGGTCACCGATCAGAAACCAATAGTGAAGATGTTGAGGTGAGCTACGACTATCTGATAAAATCCAAAGTTCTCCATAATCCTTCATTCATTGATAGTACAACCTCAAGCCCCTCATTAATTGCAATTAGCTCACTTATAAAAACTGAAAAAAAGTTTGGGTTGTGTCAGCTGTTTGATATTTTGTCATAAGGTGTCACTATATATATACCACTACCTGCACGTTTAGCCATTTTGCTACTAAAATTTTGCTAATCAGTAAAAATCTTAATAGCATTTTCGGGAACATTGGCTATGACTTCCAAAGCCAGCTGTTTGAGATGAACTGCCAAAAGTTCTTATTTAGACACTGGGGAAGAGAAGTTGTAAAGAAAATGCACCCCAGAGAGTCTCTCTAAGGGATCCAGACAACATTACAATGAATGAGGCTCAACATTGCAGAGGTCAACGATAGGGTTAGGTAAATTCAGGGTTTGTAAAACTCTAAATATATTTATTACCTTTCAATTGCAAAGTTATTGTGTTTTATAAATAGAAGGTCTAAATAAATCGTTTATTTGCTTTGCATTAAATATTTATCTTGAGAGTTGATTTTATCAGTAATATTCATACTAAATTCTGAATAATTTATGATGTGTTTTGATATTTATATGAACATTACCTCTTAACATTTAAATAGTATTATGGGGTAAGAATTGAAGAATGCATTTTCTTTTTCTAAACATAAACTTCAATAAATGAACAAAAATTTGAGTCTTACATTTTTTCCCTATAAGAATGATAAGTATCGTTATGTAAACCACAAATTTTGTTACAATTTTGAACTCATTTATATATTTGTTAAATATACAAAAATAAGCAGGAAAAAATAAAACTCCTGATTACATCAATGTTCTCTTGTTTTAAATTATTTTTAACTCTTTAAAAACTCCATGTTAATTTTACATTTTTAAATATAAATGCAGTTATGAGAAGACCGAATTTTTTGAATGATAAAAATAACATTCATCAAGTATTTTAAAGCAAAGAAGAAACAGTATGGTTTAGTAATACTTAAGGTAAAATTGACTTACAAAATTAAAATAAAATAAATTCTCATGTTCTTCCATGATAATATGATAAAGAAAATTTTGAAAACCTTGAAACAGGTGTAATATGCATTCTAATAAAAATGTTTTCTAAATTTTTATTAAATGGGTTTTAAAAATTTAATAAAATTGATATTTATTTTTTTTAAAGTTTAAAATAATAGGCTACAAAATGAGTTTGATATTAATTCTTTAGAACAAATTTAATTTTTATTATTATCTTAGGAATGAAAATAAAAAAAATTTCACATTTTTTCAGCTGCTAATGCACATGAACATTTCTGTTTTCATAACTATGTTAATTTTCATCATGCGATGTAAACAGGACACACATTTTAATTTACATTTGCAGTTTGACAAAGAAAAAGATATAGGACCGTTGTATGCTTCATGTTGTGGGATTGATAAATACAGGACAAAATCAATTATATGAAACATCCATGTCTTGTTATAGTATTAAAATCTAGAACAGAGAGAGAGACCATCTCCATTAATTCCTAAATTTTCTAATAATAATGCCTTTTATAATTCTAAATTTTAATTAAAAAGCAAGATATTTAAAAAAAAAATAGCCGTTGTGACAACTTGTTGCAGAACAATTTATACATCACTGTTTTAATGCTTCTTAGATAAAATTGGTAATAATTTTTTCACGTAATCTTAAGTCAATGAATATTATATCAAACTAAGAATTCACAAACAAAACCTTTAGTGCAATGATACAGGATGTTGACCAAGTTGTATCTAATTTGTCAGAAAGTGTATTTAAGAGACTTATTGATATTTATTTGAAATAAAAACTCTCTACAGTAATTATGAAATAATTGAGATGTACTTGTTTTATTTATCAAAGAGTATTTGACTTTTTATAAATTTTGTTTTTAATTTTTCTTTTCCATTTTAGTATGGAGGTGATGTAACACGTAGAATGAAGCTTTTACAGCGTCAAAGAGAAGGAAAAAAGGCTATGAGAATAGTTGGCAATGTACAAATTCCTAGAAATGTATTTATAAATATTTTAAAAAAATAAAATTTTTACTACTATGGAATCTTTTATGGGTTTTTCTTAAAAATGTTACTATTACCTTAAAGTTTTTCATATTTTCATTTCGTGTCATTCGTGTGACTTAGTTGGTTATTTTCATCCATTTTGTATTGTAGCATATGATGCATGAAATTTTTTTGTAACTTTAAGATATTATGTAGTGTTTAATGATTGAAAAATGCATGTATGTTTTGATATATTACATTAGTGTGCATTCTCAAAAATAAATCATGGTGTAAAGTTCCTTATTAAATAGAGTAATAACAAACATTTGGTTAAGAAATCCAGTTTTTAAAGCTAAAATAACTTTAGAGACATTGCTTTTGTAGGCTTATCTTAAAAAAATCAGATACAATTCATAAAGTGACTTCATTTCATGAAAATATTGTATCTTAATTCCTTCTAATAATGATAATGTGATTATGTATATAATTTCCCAAATAATGAAAATAAAATGAATTGAGATTTACTAGTTTTTAAAACTAAATGTCATCAACTCTGTTTCAAATTTAGCTTTAATATTCTAATATCTTAATTCAAAATGAACTGAAAATGCTCTCAGCATATATATATATATATATATATGTTTCAGACAGGCTTGTTTTATTCTACAGCTTGAAATTCAAGGAGAAAATTTAAAAAAAGATAAGATTTTCTTTGTAAATATACTGCAGTTTTAATTTTAGAAATGAGTCACTAAATTAACTCTTTAAATTATAGAATATTCAAAATTATGCTATGTAACGTCTAAAAATTTGCAGTGATGAAAAATAATTAGCTATTTTTTCTTCTTATTGTAAAATACATTTTTTAGGGAAACCATCAAGATATAGATAAGAGCATAAGCTTTAAAATTAAAAAGGATCTGGTTGAAACACAAAAACTCTTTGAAGTCAAAATAAATTAATCCAATTGAAGAGCTTTGCTACTAAGTTCTTGAAAAAGTATGATATTTAATATAAATGGTTTGTGATAATTTCTTTTTAAAAGTAATGGACTTTCTATCTTGGTGTGGAGCTATAAAAATTCTGTACTTTTATTGAGAAAAAAAGTGTCTAAAATTAACTTTAACATGTTAAAAGTTTTCATAAAGAACACAGAACTTCACAGACAATAAATGTAATTTGTTAAATAAGTCTGTTATTTACTGAAATTAAATAATTGATATTTTTCAATACAAGACAAATAATTTTTACTTATTTGTCTTGAAATCAAAAAACCGTGGTTAATCAGATCATTTTACTGACATTTTTAGACAATTGCACATTTTAGAATGTAAATCGATTGAAATTCCAGATTAATTAAAATGATTAATTTTATTTACTAACATAAATATAACTCCTGAAACATTTACTTTATCTGAATTTGATTATTTCATTCTTTGTTTTACTCACAATAGATGTGTAACTCTGAATATGTAACGGTTTTTATAAAATAGTTCAATTTTAGTCTTAGTTAATTTTTTCATTTTTTTTAACTTTTAATGATCAGGTAGGGATTTGTGATGAACAATTTAAGCCCAAAAATTGATATAAGTAGCTAATAACTCTTTTTGTTGGATTTGTGGCAATACCCACCAGAGTAGAATTAATTTTTTTTGTATCATGATTTGAGTAGAGGATAATTTGCACTAGTTAACCCTAAACCAAAAAATCTGTTTTTACTAATAAGACAAAAAGAATTAAAACTAAAGTAATACTATGTTTCTGTATGCTAAATAATGTAGTTGCTGTTTAAGTTGATTACAATATATACTACTTATTAAAAAATTTACAGCCCCAAGAAAGAATGGTTTAAAAGTTATGCAAATTCACATTGTACAAAAATTAATTTGCAAGTATTATAGAAATAATTATATAAAAAAAATAAGAATAATCAGATTTTTATTTGAACTACCACTTGAGCTTGTCGAACTACCACTTTTGTCTACTGTAACGCAAAATAAATATTAGACTTAGATGCTTCATATCTAAACTACGAGCTAATTATATATTCCAAATAAAGAATGGAAGGATCTTTCAATTCCACCTTTACTGATGAATCAGTAAGTGCTTAAAAATGTTATTACTGTTTAATGTGTCAATGGTTGACAGAATGCCTACAAATTCGAGAGTAAGAGGTATATCTTAGGAAAAAATCTGCTCAACAAAATTATAAAAATGCCAAAGTGTTTCTTAATACATTAAACTCAAAGTTTGCATTTATATAGGCCATCAGAAGATGCTTATACAATATTGGGTTATGAATCAATTCTCGTGGCAAATACAATCAACAAATCTTTAATATAAAAACTTGATGCCAGAACTTAGTATTGAGAATAATAATAAACTGTCAGTATATCTTTTCTAGACAAATTTAAACCTTGTAATTCCTTTAAGTCTTATTACTGATAAACTGACATTCCAAAGTTGTGTCAATATAGTTGTGCATACAATTGTACATCTATTTTGTTTACTTTCACAGGAACAGGTTTTCAACAGAACAATACTAGCTTGCAGGTTACTCATCTTATAGAGGTCTGTAAGGAGTTGAAGTTCTACAACTATCTTCCTTGACACTCATGCATAATTTACTTGCCTACCATTAATCACATCTGAATCTCAGTAATTGAAGTTACAGGTGACTCAAAAACAGTAACTGAAGTTATAGGTGATGTATGTGACCCGAACAGAGTATGGGAAAACATTCACCAGACAATGATTCATATCCATACTAACATGATGACAAAACTTATGAGCATATTTTTATATTGAAATTCTCATTTTATATCGAATTTAGTCGATTTTAATATTTTAGTTTTCATTTTTTGTTATTATCTGCCTATCAGTCTTTAGAAATTCAAATATATGTATGCATTCTTAAATGTTGCAGCTGTTTCATTGTTAAACTGTGTAAGTAAATTCAGTTAAATCATCCATGGGAATTTGTGCATTTAAATATTGCATTAATTAAAATTTGTAGATAATTTGAAATAGGCTGCCATCTTTGATACGTTATCGTTAAAAAACGACATTAAGATATACTTGATTGGTTTGAATAGTTAGTAAAATATCACACCATGAACCTCAAAAGAACTTTGTTGGTTAAATAATTTATCCGAATGAAATACGGTGTCACTAGAGTTGGCAAGATCAGCAACTGAATTTGCTGATGCAACAACTCAAGATATTCGGTACTATAAATGCATACAAGTACTAAGCATTTAGCAAAGCAGCCAAACACACATCAATTATTTAATATCATTAATAAGTTCTCAGGAATCCTATGATGTAAGATAAAGTTGGAAGCATTGGCCTTATCATAAACTACAGAACATGCTGATTCCTCAAAGTAAATAAATGTTTGCATATAAACTTTAGACAATCATTAATAGTGTCTAATGAATAGCTAAATGTTTTTTTTTATTAATTTTAATAAATTAAATGGGTTTTAACATTATAAAAGACGAAATAAAATTTACATTCAAAGATGATATTGAGCAAAATTAGCTCATTGGAAGTTCACAAACTTAATAAATATTTTATAAATTCACTTAAAATCTTGAACTGATTAGAATATAAGCATTACTTACAGTAAAAAAGTTAAGTCTCTTTTAACTACATTTCAATTTTCTCGATCTTTGTATTCATATAGGTACAAAGGTTGATTTTTCAATTACATTAGATAAGTAAGAAAAAGAAACTATAAATGTAATACAAATATTTTATTTTGTTAAAATTATAAAATGTTAATACTCTCAATCAAAATGGTCTAATTCTTTCTCAACTGATAAAATAATGAAGTATTGACATAGTTTGACACTTTACTATAATTACACACAACAAATATAAATTAATATATTTAAATATATACCATTTAAACTAGTGATTAAAATTAAGTAGTAAGAAATTTATAAATTTCTAATATAATATTGAAGTCAAAAGAGAAAAAATACTATTCATTTATAGAACATTACAATTTCTTTCAGAAATTATGTTGAAAATTGAATGAAGTCTCTGTTCATATAATTATACGCATTTCAAAATCTATTGGTTGGTTGGTTGGTTGGATTTGATGGCGCAAGGTCCAAGCTGCGCATCAAAATCTATTGGATAACTGAAGCCATAAATATGTTTAACCATACTGTGAAAATTTTGGATATATATATATATATATATAAGAAACGTTTCATCCACATCCCAAAGTGCACCTAAAATCTCAATAAATCTTTAAGAAGGCAGTTGAATAAAGATTAATACTGACTGTATTTCATGTGGTCTATTCCATTGATCAAAATATAAATTGAGCTAAATGGGTGATATAATAAACTCATCCAACTATTATGTAATATATAATCATCACAAAGTGATGTCACCAATCAAGAGGACAAATAGATTTGAGTTTATTACTGGTGAAACTCTCAAAATACAAACAGTTTAAAGAACCAAAATTTAAGATCTTAAGTTAATTATAAGAAATTTTCAGGCATTTTAAAATCAGCTATATAAGTCAGGATCTCTTGTAGAAATTTTTTTATATACATTAACTTAACGAATCTTTATTGGAAATCACAAAATGCAATGAGGATTTAACTTAAAAAATTTTTTTGAGTTTAAGAAGGAAGAATTTTAAAAACCAGTAGTCATAGAAGATGAAACATAGGTAAATACTGACAACCCAGAATCCAATAAAGGCTACAATATTGGAGCACAAAAGTTTTTTAAGAAACCTAATTAGCAGGAAAATCTACTATTAGAAACTTATGACTCATACTTTAGGTCTTAAAAACGTTTTGAAAATTTATGAAATAATATGAAAAAGAATTAAATACAAATGGGTATTGCCAAGTACTGAAAATAGCAATGTTAAATGATTCATGTATTTTACAGATAAATTATTTATTTTATGACAATGTCCAATCACAGTGTAAAATTCAATCTCAGTTTATTTCAAAATTCACATAATGTATCCTTTTGATCATAATAAAAATGTATTCCAGTGATTCTATTAAATTTTAAGGCACAAGAAAGAAAACATTACTATTGTAATGAAAAAAGTCATAACTTTTTTCATTACAATACTTTTTTTTCATAAGTAAAAAAAAAGCAGAGAACATTCATTCAAGTTTCAACAGTCAAGTTCATTCAAGAACAACATTCAAGTTTCATTTGTTTGAAAGAGTTGTAAGAGATTAAAATATTAAGTAATTTTAGTGAATAAACTAATTTTATGCAAAGCCGTATATTTTAATATTTAAAAATTGAGAATATTAATAAATCATGTAGTTTTTAAATTAAAATAAATTCAGTTGTATTCAACAAGTAATGTATAACAATTTAAAAGAATTGTTTCAGGACATAATTTGCATGTCAGCGCTCATCAAAATATATTGGATTGTTTTGACACATTCACATAAAGATTTCACCAAGACCAATCAAGTACTAAAATTAAAGCTTTCACATATCATTGCCTAAAACATTATATATTTGTGAGAAATATAAAATAGTTGGATAAAAACATACCCATTATTATTTTATTAATTTAATATTAATATAAAAAACAATTTGTTAAATGTACAAATTATATCTTGTACCGTAAAAATACTTAAGAATAAAAATTATATGAATAAAAGGAAATTGTTTTAGTGATGACAAAATATTTATTAGCAATATTATTTTAAATAAATTATTAGTCACGCCAAAGAAATATTATTCTTAATGAATAAGTATTCAAAACTACAGGGTAAAAAAGTGTACAACAAAGTGACTTTTTAAGAAAGCAAAATTATAATGAAATATGATTTACTTATAAAATCATTCTGCTTCCATAAAAATATTTACTTCACGTATATAAAAATGTAATCTTAAACTCATATTTGTACTTCCATTAAATAAATTATTTTAAAAATATAAAAAATGTTCTCACATTTTTATAACAAATATTAACATTTTTCAAACAAAATATTTTAAAATCTCAATAATTTTGTTAGATTCTAAAAACATAATAAAAACTAACATCTGATATTTATAAAAAATACAATTACATTAAAGTTACTTCTAAAACTTAACGGCAGTACATTAATTTAAAAAATTTGGCAGTGTAAAATACATGCAGTAAAATCAGAGACATGCTTAATTCTGAAGGATTAAAAAATATCCTTTCATAAAAAATAATTTCATAATAGTGTTTTACATAAATGTAATACCTTATTAAGATCTTTCACAATTTATATACGACAGTAAAATATTTTAATCCAATAAACATGGTCATTTATTGTTTCATTTTTTCAAGAATGGGTAATACCATGTCAAAAGTGGGGCGTTTTCCAGGATCTTCATTCATGCAAATGCGAATAAGTCGAGACATGTGAGGAGAAATACCAGGCGGTATTGTTATTCTTAAGCCCTCTAAAGCTATCTGTAAAATTGAAAATAATAAAGCAAACACGAAAATAAAACTTGTTATCAATTCTAATGAAGAAATATTTGAAAATAAATTCTTACTTTCATTCCAATCTCCATTGGGGATAAGTCTGAAAAAGGAACTTCTCGAGTAGCAAGTTCCAGTAAAAGGACAGCATAACTCCACATATCAGCAGCTTTCACATTAATTTCATCTTGTTTTTTCTGAAGAGCTGATCCAAATATAATAAAGGAAAATTTCTCATATTTCAGAATATAAATAATGAGTGTAATCTCATAAAAAAAGAAATAAATTAGAAAGTAGAGTAAGATGTTGGAAAAATGTGTCCTACAGCATAGTTCAAAATGGCTATTTGATTTCTTGAGCATATAGAACAGTAAAGAACACAAGGATTTTAAATATGATGTAAATAATTACACTTACTTTGTTTCAGTGAGAAAATTAATGTGAAGAAAATTTTATCTCTATAATGACAACTTATTCAAAATTTGAAGAACTATGGATTATTTTAAAGAGAAGAAAATTTTTTACAAAATACTGCGCATAAATTTGTAAGTAATTTTTATTTTTATTACAATTTTAGCGATTATATATTACTAAAATCTACTATAAAATAAGATAAATATTTGAAAAAATAAATAAAAAGAATATTATCAAATTACTTTTTTGTTTCAAATTACTTCTTACTTAAAAATAGATTTCTTACTTTATACATAAAATAAGAATTCATATTAAAATAAACATTGATCTCCATAAATGAAGGTACAGTTTTGTAAACTTGAATTTAAAGTTTCTTGTCCTCTCTATTGTAGTTTTTTCTAATCTTCTCTATTAAGTGTCATAATGTTTTAATCAAAATTTTTAAGAAAAACAGTTTCATCAGAACTTAACATGTGTCTAAAAATACCAAATTACTTTAGCAGATATTGTGTTTAATTAAGACATGGAATGGTTAGTAATAGTACCAAACATCAATGCATACAAACATACCATTTCCTGTAATTTTGCAGTTGAATTTGCAAGATTTATTTTTGTCTACACTAGAACAAAAGTTTATGTAATCAATTCTAAACTTTTTTGTACTTAGTTCATAAATTCATTAATCAATATTTTACGGTATCAGAGCATTGATATCATAGCATTTGAATGCATAAATTTAAAATGTCTGATAAGTGTGCTATGAATTAGTTTTTAATGATTTAAATTATTTTTTATGAAACTGAGTATGTTTGAGCATAGCACCTGTTTCAAAAACTCGATTCTGACAATAATGTTTCAAAGCAGTTTGCTTTGAGGCTTTATTACAAATAAATTAAAATTCATACTGCATAATATATTAAACTTGATTGTTTCTGTTTGATTCAATTTACTTGCTTTTCTGTTTAAACTTGAAGAGGGATAAAAATATAAAAAATTAAAGACATTAAAAAATTAAGATAGAATTGCTTTTGTTTCAGAAACATTAAAAAAATTTTTTTGCAATGTTGGGCTTTTGGAAAAAGCAATTAATTTCATGGGAATTCATGAATGTAAAAACGTTGACAAAGAAGCATACAAAACAAAGACATTATTTTCTGAAAATTCCAGATTTATATTTAAAAAAAATTATTAATAATTCAAGCAAAATATTAAGTAAAATTTATTTCTGATATCCATAAAACAGCATAATAAAGATTGATTGTCCAGATTTTCAAAAATATACTAGTCTTATAAGTCAAAATATACCAGTCTTACAATTAATACTTCAATATACCTTCTGGAGCCATCCAAGCTGGACTATACATCTTTCCCTTTTCTTGGAAAGAGAATTTGGCATCAGCCATATTTACTCTTGCAGTAAGGTCATCATCAATCTAAATAAATACATATAATATCATACTAATTCATTTGAAAATTTAACATATTTTTTGTTGGTTACTAAAAGTACTAAGAATTTCTTTAAAAAATTCTTACCATGACATGTTTGCTGCTTAAATACAATCGTGGTATCAAGGGATCAAGAGAATGTAAAAATGCCATACCCCTGCATATGTCAATAGCAAACTTTAGAGCTTGAGCAGTGTCAACTACAATTCCTAACATAAAAATGCAAACAAATAAGCTTATAAATTCAAATGGAAATATTCCAACAATTGAATTAAATAATCTGAAAGAAAAAGTGAGTTTTTTTTTATCATTAGAAATAAATTTTTGAAGTATTTAGAAAGTCACGATTTAAAGCGATAACAAAAAATTTACACTCAAGAAAAACACATCAAAATAATTAAAATAAAATTTTTAGTAAAATTTATAGAATTTTAAAACTGCTGATATCCAAATCTTAAGCACAGATTTTTTTCAATAAAAGAAATGATTTTTTTTACAGAAAAAATTACAATTAAGAGCATTAGTTTAAAGATCTCAGTCGGTAGTTAAAATATTTAAAATCTTTATTTTTTTAATACACCAGTATTAAATACAATTTAATATATGGTAACCCAATAAAGCACTTATTTTCCATAACGTATTTCTCACTTTAGTACTGTTTTTAAGTTGTATCTTAAAACTGAATTTTACATAAGAATTGAATATTTAATTTTAATCTCAAAATTTACAATTTGAATTGAAATTTAATACTTCTTTTAAGTTAAATCATTTGCTAATTAATAAACAAGAACTAAAATATTTTGGTGTTTATGATTTTATATTAGCATTATTTTTATTTCCATAAAAGTTTAAGAATGTGCCTTAGTTTATACAGGCTTTGAGATTTGAATCTTCAATCAGGAAATTTTAGTCAAAGCTTTAACTTTTTTACTTAATGCCAGGAAGTTTAGTTATGATTACTTACTGGGTTAAGAACATATTCTAAGTTAAATATGTAATGAGGAAATTACAGTGCTTACGCATTGAGATGCTAAATAGCACTTTTGACGAAAACAATAATTCTTAAATTTAAAAAAATTCAATTTGCTTTTTCAAAGCATTAATATCATAGGCTCTTAAATTGGTTACTTATTAATTGATTATCATTATAAGATATCTCTAAATGGAAACATATGATATTCCTGTTTAATATATTTCTATCATGATTCAATCCATCAGATTTGATACTTGATAGTACATTGCTTTATGATGCTTTCAAGGTTTAAGTTAGACTTTAAACAGGCAACTAACTCTACATGAAAGTGAGATTGTTACTAAATGAAAAAATATCAAAAGCATAATTTATTAGCAAATACTTCATGTCAAATAGAGGCTTAATTTCAAATGTTAAATTCATTTAATAGGTATGAAGAATGTGCGGGATTAAAGTGTATAGAATCTGAAAATTCTACATACCTGTTCCTTCATGGAGAACAGTATAAAGTGATCCAAATGGCATATATTGATTGATGACAATTAAACTTGGTGGTTGACAACAACATCCAATTACTGGTAAGACATTTGGATGAGAAAAAATTCGTAAACGAGGGTATTCATCATTAAAATCACGTGCATATCTTGGAGGTACTTCTCGCAAATTAAGTATTTTTGCCACTATATCATTCTGTTGCCAATGGCCCCTCCATGTCTGAAACATAAAAAACTAAACTTGAATATCTTAAAAAAATTAATTTTTATATAATATATTAATTATTTATTATTGTGAACTATTTTTGCAATACAATATGTCCTAATAATTACCCATAGTGCATACCTACAACATACAAACATCCTTAGAATATGCTATAGAAGACATTTAAACGGTTTTCCGAGTTTAAATAATGGTAGAAGTATTACAAAAATATCTAAGTAAATTCTACATAACCTTAATATGTATGCAGACATTTTTGGTTTTGCTTGTTGTTTCTTTGAGCTACTTAGTTTCATTAACTATAAATTTAGATCAGTTTTTGTCCCATTCATTAAATTATTCCTCATGATGTCAATGCAAATAATAAAAATCTATGTTTTACATTTTTTTAATGGCACAATGAAGATTAACTATGTCAATCATGAGTAAAGTTACTAAATTTTTAAATCACAACAGAATAAGATAAAATTCTATCAACAAAACTGTGACATATATTAAGTCAGTTTTGCACAGTATGTGATGATATTCACTTCAGAGGTAGAATCATGATAGTTGCTTCCAAACAGTTTTAAAGTTTTACTTATACTAACTGAAAGGGATTATAAATGATAACCAGTTTATTATAAGAACTTTCATGAGTACAAAATGTAAGTTGGTGAAAGAAAATAAGTACACTATATCATTCCACTAGCACTGGTTAATAGTTATTTAGTCTTCTTAAATATAAAAGTTTAATGCTCTGTTTCAGAGACTTCTATAATCCATGATGAGCTCTACCACACAGTTTAGTAGAAGTGAAAGAATATTTATTTACATTTTAGATTTATATAAAGGGGATCTTCAGCTCTATTAAGCTATATAAATAGAAAAAGAATATGTTTACAGCTGCAAGAGCAAGAGCCCTATCTTGCTAACACAACTCCTCAACCATCCCATAAAATGGTATTATTGACATGTGACATGCTTAAGCCTTTAGTGCTGACAGTCACATACACGTGGCAGCAAAAGCAAACTCAGTTCCTGACTAATATGCAGTTGTGCCAGAGCATTTTTTTGTTAATCCCCAAACATCACACATTTGTGTCAATGTCATGAAATGTTTTAAAAACAATAATTTTTGTAACAAGATGGCACAGTTTATCCATATGGTTTCAAATACACATAGATTTGACTTTCTACCTCAAAATGAGAGAAGCATGAATCACATACATGTAGTTTTTGCTTATATAAACATAAAATGAAATAAATGTTTTAAAATGTCATGCTTTATGAAGGCTCTTTAAATATACATGTCGTTTATTTATAGTAACAGTAGATTTTATTTTTGATAGAGTGTTGGATATTTTGGTTTGCAGGTTAAAGAGAATTTTAAGTAATATATTTGGTTTTAAGATATATAATGTTAGAAGTCATTAAATGGTAAGTAATGAAAAAAAATATATGTATTTAATCAAGAAATAACTAAAGTATGTATGAAAATATACATATAAAGCATATACCATTTAAATACTCTACAGAACATTATTGAACAATGTGTTGATACTTCAGTTATTTCATGGATTTAGGCTTAATAGCGAAAAAGCCTCCAGCGCTGGTATGTCACAAGCAAAAGAGATCGTCGGCCTCAGCAGTAAGAGCATTGTGCTTTCTGTCATGAAAGGGTGAAACATACACACATAAGGTACAATACAGGAAATGATAAGCCACAAATAATAGTAAAACTAATAATAAGAGTGGCAAAAGATCATTTACATGCAGCGATAACATCAAGGAAGAACTGGCATGAATTCATTTATGAAATTTTTATCTCCTGAACTCATTAGGCCATAATCCACTTGATTAGTAAGTTACCAGACAAGAGAATAGTTGCTTTCAGAGAAAGGGAATATTTTCTTCAGTTTGCTTCTTATGAAATAAAGTTCTTGAGAAAATTCTGTAGTATTCTTCGATCTTTAACTTTTCCAACTTTTAAACAAGTTTGCCAAAAAGTTTTTAATGAAAATACTAGACAGCTGCTATAATATGTTTTATTTAATAATGAATAAATTAAAACTGCTAAATATTTTGATTATTGATTTTTCAAAATTATGATCACAAATTTTGTCAATTAATCAAATATGTGTTGTAGACAAACAAACATGGGAAAATAAATAATTTTTAAGTATGTGAAACATATAAAGCATAATAAACAATGATTAAAATTTCTCAAACAATGCTATGCTCAAACAAAAAATGATTCAGAACTTTTAAGCAAACTTATTTTGTTTACATAGCCTTTTCTCATAACCTAAACTTTAACTAATTATTACAATGAGAAAAAAAACAAGTAATTTTTCCTTATAGATATATTTTTAAAATATTAAAATTCTTTTAATATTAGAAAATGATATTCTATGTTAACCCATCATATTATATATATTAATATTTATAATGCAGAACATAGAGTTGTAGTAAAAATATTAAATATCATTAGTCATTTTTTAAATTAGTTCTTAAATCTATTCTTGTATCACTAAACAACAAATTAGGAAACAGAAAATTTCAAAACTAACTTTAAGATACATCACAAAATTTTGGAAACATGTAAAAAGCGTTGATATATTTTGCAGTTATCATTATTTTTTTTTTTTACTTAATATACGATTAATTTTAAATTTGTAATTTGCCTTTACATCTGAAGTATCAACATTTATTAAACCACCTAATGCAGTAATAAATTACAGTAAAAACAATTATTAAAATAAGAATTATTAAAGTATCTTATTTTCATAACTGTTTTTGTTAGTCTGCTTCCACTTAATTAAACAACATAATTTATAGCAGCGCTCATGTGCAACTAATGTATCGTATGATGAAAACTTGATCAAAAATACAGTAATAAAGAAAAATTAAATGTTCATGGCTTATTAGCAGTATGTATTCATTTTTTTATTTTAGTGTTAACAATTTCAATAAATAAATATTAACCAAAAAAGTTCAACAAATTTTAGAATGCTCAGTTACGTTTGATGAATCATGAAATCAAGTTAAACAGAAAAGATTTATTTTGCACAAGTCTATAATGTGAAATTAATAAAATTTTGAAATAGAATATGTGACTTTTATCACGTCTAATATTACAAATCTTAAAAGCTTAGTCAATTTTCATATGAAACAAACATGAAAACAAAATTTTATATAATTTTGAGTTGTTTCTTATTATTCTGCCAAGTAACTATTTTATCATAATTTATCAGATTACATGTGTATGGTACACTAAGAATACAGAAGATTTTAACACAATTTAAGTTACAATAAATATTAATTTGCTACTTTTAACACTTTTTACTCATTAAAATATTTTCATGAGCAAAAAAAATTTCGCTAACTGATAAAAATAGAAATTCGATTAAAAATTGTACACTAAATGATATATTATTCTATAACAAAGTAAAAGAAAAAATTACAATAATAAATTCCTCAAAGTATTTTTTTCATGTTAATTTTAAGCTTCCAAATGACCAAAGGGTCTGGTAATTAACTTATTCTTGAAGTATACACAAAATTATTTTCTGAGTTTTTATTTTATTTTTATAGACAAAAAATATTTCAAGTAACTTAAACCGTTTTTTCAACCACGACATGCAATTGGAATTTAAATTTTCCAGAAGTATAAATTAACTGTATGCATATTAATAAGAAATCTGAATTAAACTGATTTATTAATAAAAACTGACATTATATGTATTTGATAATTTATATAATATTTCTTTTTGTTGGCTTAATTTTTCCTCACATTTAATTACATTATATAAACAAATATTTTAAATTTTCATTAAGTTTAATGCTGAGCATTAAAACAAACTGCAGTTAACTTTGGGAAGCCAATCTATATTACTGGAGTGTAGACAAATAATGTATTACAAATCAAATTTAAAATACTTCTCCAGAGGGAGTAGCAGCAATTTTGAACTGGAAGCTTATTTCCTTTAAATTGATTCCTGAGTGTCGAGACAATGTACCATCACCTGAAAAAGAATAACAGTTATAATAAAAACCATTTATTTTTTAAGTATTGAAAAGAAATATAAAATTAAAATTCTTATGCAAAAATAAAATAAAGAATAAACTACTTACGTGAGCGAGTTTTTGTTCCTAGCCAACTTTGATCTTTAAATGGTATTTTTTTTGTATCTTGACCTAATTGTACTGCAAGTTCTAAAAGAAATGCATAGTACATTTGAATATTATTTGTAATAAATGTAACATTTGCATTCATTTCTATTATAAATATAAACTAGTACTATTATAAAAAGTATATTTGATTATGAATTCACATCAGAATAAATCTAAAGTAAATTTAAAAATAGGATATCATTTAACAGATTTTAAATCACAGTACATGGCACAATCCCTTAAGGTTTTCACAGAACACAAGTCAGATTATAAATACACAATTATACTTTTTGCATAGTTAAAGAAAGCTTTTAAAGATTACTATATCATTTGTGTTCTGACCTGAATGTTTGATCTACTAGCTTATTCTTGACTACATTATTAGTATAACATTTTAATTGTAAAAGGATTTACACAAGATTAAAAAATATTTTGGAACAAAGCATGACTTTTATAGATATTTGAAATAGTTTAAAGGCTACTAACCAAAAATGATATTTAAGGGAAATTAAAATTTTAAGTACTGAGGGTAAGAAATTTTTTACAGAATCGGCAAAATACAAATAATAAACAATATTTTTGACATCAGTTTTGTTGCTTCCTAGATTTTGACTGGTTAGGTTTCTTTATCACTCAATGTTCATTTTTTTGCTCATGAGGGCTAATTAAACAAACACCTACAATTTAAAGTGGATCCTGAACAACTACACGCATTCAAGCCCAAAGCAGGGATCGAACCTACAAGTTCCTAAATTGAAAGGCTAGAGTGCTAATCATTTGCCTCATAGTTTGGCTGAGAGTTTGTAGAATTACTGTTTATATTTATCTAAATGTGAATGAAAAAAGTTAGTAAATTCTCTCCAGATCAGAAATCATGAAGAAAGAGTGAAGTATTAATTTCTTTTATAAATATTTTAAAAGTCTAGGAAGACTAAATGACAAAGCACAATATGTAATTTAATTACTCTGATGAAGATATAATGGATTTAAGATTTGTCACAGAAGGAATTTTCTTGGCAATATTTTTAGGTTAAAATGATGAGATACAGTGAATATTATGTTACAATTACAAATATTAAACAAGAAGGAATTCAAAAATATCAAAGATGGAAAATTTATAAGTTTAGTAAGTATTATGTTTACAAGCACTTAAAATAAAAGCAAGGAAATGCATATCAGAATACTGATAGACTTAAAAAGTACTTGTACAATCAACACAATATATCTTGAATGAAGAAAGAACATGCTTGAAATTCATTAGTTTTAAATAAGATAGGAACTAAAGACGAGGCAATATTTTGTTTTATGATAAAAACTTATGTGACTACTGAAGTTTTTCAATTTCTTAATTGAAGAGAGTTATTGAATATGAAATTTTTATGGAAATTGAATATATTTGCTTCTAAATTCTATTTGGTATACAATTAGATATTACACACAATATAAAATTGTATCACATAAATAATATTAAGAATAAATTTTAATTTTTGGCATACTGATGTCCTTTTTTCCTGAAAGCAATAAAGGAGAAAAAATATTTAATAGATTCATAATGATCTTTTCTCACCAATTATTCTCAGGTTTGATTTGGTTTGCACAGTGGTAATATTTGCACAAGAGCGCTAATTAGAACCTAAAGTTTTAAGTGGATTCCAAACCACAATAAATACCCAAGCTCAAAGTGAGATACGAACCACAAACAGTTGAACAGAAAGCCAGAGCACTAATTATTCAGCAGACAATTCAGTAAAATTATTCTTAAAAATCTATAAATAGTAACTATTTCAAATTGAATTTAGCTAAATATATTAATTCAGAGATTCATACTATTGAGACACCATGACTAATAATATGATCATTACATCCGATTTTATTTAAACAGTTGTAATATTTTCAGTGATTTTAAGATAATTTATAAAAATTTACACATGAACAATAAACTAAAAGCAATTCTAATTGGTACCAATTATAATATAAAAAAATTATAATTAAGAAAATAATATAAAAAAAATTATAATTGATACCAAGAATCACTATTATTTATAATATAAAAAAATAATGAATTATTGAAGTAAAATTAGCATTTAAGAACTTTCAAAATAAAAACTAGTAGTGGAATGTATAAAATTAGTGGGATTCAGTAAAAAATTGATCAAACATATAAAAGAAAAAGATAGGAGCATGTATTTTGATTGTATAATATGAGTTGAACATTTTAAGGGGGGAAAAAACTATTTTTTAAATTTCTGGCTTGTACTTTGTAAAACGAAATTTTGCATTTGACTAAAAAGATATCAATACTAAAGAAGTTTCTTCCTATTCCAGTAAAATTGTTGATTGTCTTAATAAATCAGACATTCTGAGTTTCCCTATAAGACTGCATTGCAATGAATAAATAACCTATAGTTTCATTCATAATAAATATTAAAGCTATTCAGTTTATTGCAAATAATAACAGAGTAATTTGGGTACTAAACAAGGATAAAATAAAAAGGCATGTTTAGAATTAGTTGATTAGTTCCATTAGAGTTACTTTTTGCAAACAATAAATTCAGCTCCAGTTTAAAGTGGATTCCAAACTATACATTCATTCATACTGGAGGTGTTAATTGAATCTCTGAATTGCTACACTCAAGCCTAGAGCTCTAATCACACAATTATCAACTTATCAAAACTATTTTGGTAAAACAAAATGGAATAGACACATAACTGTGAAAAATGTTTCCCCAAAATAAATTTCGAAAATGTCTGTGTTTATTAGTTTACGAGATGGGATTAGTGAATTTACTTAATATATTGTATTAAAAAATTAAATATATTCATATTGGATATTAACTAAGTTGAATCTGATTCACTGATTATATCTAAATCTGCATTTTTTGTAAATTTTTTTAAGTGTGAATACTATATGAAAAGAACCAAACTTTGTTATTTACTTTTATCAATATAAGAAAGTGAATTTCCTGTTACATTCATGACTAATGACAGAAAAAAACAATATTATCTAGTCAGTTCTGGTTTGTTTTCCTTAGTAAAAATCCGCCAGTTCTAATTTACTTGAAAGATGACATAGTAAAACATTTAATGCAAATTCTATCCAAATATAAAGATACTCTGATTACAATTAAAATGGTAATCACAACTGAGAATGAGATAAAAATGATCTTATTGTTGGACTAAGGTTTACTTTATTTTGAAATTGTCAAGAAAAAAATGTTTTCTCTAAAAAAATATATTCCACAACGAATTTTAGAGCTAATTCCCTGACAAAGAAAGCAACCAAAATTGTATAAATAGCAGATATATATATATAAACCAATTCCTTTTTATAGTGCCAAGCAATTAATTAAAAATTCTCTTAGCCAGGATTGTTGGAAAACATAAAAGAAGCAAACAAAGATGTGAAATGAATCAATGAAATCACAAATATTCCCATTTGGCCAAGGGATAGATCTGTTGTATTTCTTGATTCTATGGGGCCACAATTGTCTCACTTAACCCACATCAAATAAAAATACTGTTGTTTTTTTTTTTTTTTTTTTGGCCAGCTGTGAACATACATTGGACTGAATGGAAATCGACATAAACCATTTGAGACATTGCCCAGCATTGAATTTAAGACACTTGCGAGAGAGATACTGGAAAGCTTGGCTCAAGATGAACGATTTATAGATTTACTGCAGTTTCAGTTTCTTATCCGAGTTCATGTTACTTTTTCTTTTTGTTCCAGATTTAATGTTTATTATTCTGACTACAGTTGTCTTCTAATCTGCAACTGGAAATAAAAAACCAACAAAGTTAAGTCTTTTCGCAAAATTTTAACTAAACTATACAAATCATTATAAAAGGTAATTTATAGACTTCAACAAAATTTCAGAATCATTTTTGTTACCAGCTTGCATGATATTTGGTTTCACTTGTCACTCTAGACATTTTTTGGAAATAAAGGCTAGATCAAGACCAAAGGTTTTAAGAGGATACTGAATCACTTATGACACCCAAACCAAGGTCAGATTTAAACCCACAAACTGTTGAATTGAACACCAGAGCATTAACCATTCAGCTGCTAGCTTGGTAGCTTCCATGAGAAACTTACAAATAAAAATGCAAATTAATGTATATTTTAAGTAAAAAAAAAAAAAAAAAAAAAAAAAAAAAAAAAAACAAGATAATATCTTTATTTATAAAATAAACTTTATAACAGAAGTCCTACATAAGTAAGTTTTAAAAGCTCTAAATTATAAAATGATATTAAGTCACAAGAGCTTTATTAATGCAAGGAGCATACTCTATGAACATCCAACTCCCTTATTATATATTATTTTGGCGGTAAAACCTTTTGGAGCTAATTTGACATATCTTTTGAAGATAAGTAGCAACACACCATAGCAAATGTTAAAAATTAAACGAAAATGTAAATTAAAAAAATTGTAATTATGTTATTTAATATTAATCATTATTAAGCAAAAAGGAGTTAATATTTCAATGAATATTTTTAACTCAGAACACAAAGAAAATCATAAATATAACATAAAAGTAAAACAATTTTATTTAAAACAAAAAACAAAAAAAAAAAACCTTGAAAATTTGAAAGCTGACATTTCAGCATCTATTTCCAAATTATAGAAAAGTTTATTTAAGAAATTACTAAGTGAGAAAAATAGGTTTTTTTAAAAAAATTTACTTATAAATTTTATGGAAACATTTTTCTTAAAAGTATGCTGTTTTGTAACTTTTTATTGTTTATTTAACAATTGTTTTCCATTTTGATTTACAACATTCTTGGATCTCATGGATTGTATCTATTTTTACAACAATTATGTCACTTTTGCAGTTTTCAAAAACTTATTTAATATGAAAAAAAAGGAAATATACTATATATGTATTGAATTTATTTACTTTAAAAGGTTGTATTAGAATATCCATACAATGCAAATCATCAATTAATCAAAGATTGAGATAAAATCTGATTTTTTGAACAAATTTTTTGGCAATGGCTTTTACTGATATCTAATGGGCAAGTTTATTAATTCCTAAAGCATTATTGCAGATGAGAAGTTCTAAATTAAATTTCTTAAGATAACTTTGAGAGGGTCAAAAAAACATCGAATTTACAGTATATAAACGCACAACATTTATTGTTCTTATTAAATGAAAAAGGAAGGAACTATAAAATAATTTTCAAAAATTGTGGTTTTTTTTTATGTTTAGAGTAGTAAAAGTAACCTGTTTTTTTTTTTTTTTCTGTTTATCAGGCAATGTTAAAAATTCACACAAAAATTCATAACATAAAATGTTTATAAAAGCTATGTATTGAAATATAGAGATTTTTTAAAATTGGACAAATTTGATAAAAAAAAATTTAGGAATTTCTTATAAATATAATATGTAGTGAAAGAAATGATTAAAATTTTCAATATAAAGTTCTACAGCTTAAAATAGTTCAAGAGTTTCTTTTCAAAAAGCAGAAACAATTTCATGAAATAAAAGGCCTAACAATTAAATTGATGTGGTCAAATTGATCATAAAAAATATTTTTTCTTATACAACCAGATTTCTTTCTTGAATATTTGTAAAGCAAAAATAAGTATTTTAACAAACATAAATATACTGAAAATTTTTCACAACTACTTTTTATTCATTAATTTGTTAAAATACTATATAAATATAGAAAAACAAAAGTTAATTAGAATATTTAATTGGACTAAAGAATAAATTTACAAAAAAATTTTTACAAAAATTCTGATGAAAATTAGGAAAAATACCTAGCAATTTTTGCATCATCTGCCCCCTACATTTATCCAAAGGAGTTTCGCCATATTTATTACAAATAGAAACTAATGCACCATTATTTATAAGGTCCTGAAATATAAGGAATTTAATATAATATAAAAAGATAACACAATCTGAAACTATTAAAGAAAAAATATTTTTTAAACTAACTTCAGCAATAGCTTGATATCCCCAGAAACAAGCATAGTGTAAAGCAGTATTACCATGTTCATTAACTGCATTAATGTCAGCTTTACTTCTTAATAACTGAAAAAGTATACAATTATTTAGAGATGAATATTTAACAAGAAAAATTTAAGTACACTGTCCCCAATACACAAATAATTAAATTAAACCAGTCTTGCTTTTACTAAAAGAAGCAGCAGGAAAGAATTCTTGCTTATAAGAATGAAAATAAAGCAGAATTTTGGGTTAAGTATACAAGAAACATTGAAAAATAAAATATGGAAAAATGTTAATGAAAAAAATTGCAATTTAATCAAATGTTTGTGAAAAAAAAAATTTTTCTCCATGCATTGTATTAGAAGCAGATAAATCCCCATGAAATTTCACACAAATATCATATACATATAAAACTCCCAATCATTGATTCTACATATATAAAAAAATATGCAAGATACTTTTTTATTGTTAAAACAGTAATGAAGCCTACAGTTGTCATTAAAGTATAATTATAAGCAATGATAACCAAATAGTTCAATAACCAAGAATTTAAAATATAGTCACTTATAAAAAAGTTCTTACCATATGAACTATATCTCGATGACCATGAGCTGAAGCTAAATGTAGTGCTGTATCATCTCCTAAATTTGTAGCATTTATTCTAGAGCCTCTCATCATCAACATTTCAACAATATTTGCCCTTCCTTCTTTAGCAGCCCAATGTAATGGGCTAAATCCATGTTCATCTCTGGAATGTAAATTAAATAACTATAGTTAGAGCAGAAACTATAGATAACATTACTTTCAACTGAATTCTCTTATAACAATTTATGATCTAAAGAAAATAAATTTGGTCAGATCATAAATTCTAATAAGAAAATTCAGTTGAAAAAAAAAACAAGGGTAAGAAAATTCCGTGAATGTAACTTTCTGCTGGTGAATTCCACATCAATATGAATAAAATAAAATTTTGAAGGCACAAGTAAAAATATGTGTGTAAATAAAATCATCCAAATAGGGAGTGTGAAGAATATAAAGGAACTATATTATAAAAATCGCATAAGTTGACTGAAACATCCATGTGACAAGTACAAATTAAGAAAGACTCAGACTTCAAAAGATATGACCATTCTTGACAGAAATACATTAGCATCTCTTCATGAGAAGATTGGGATTGTTAAAAGTTTTGATGAGGCATCACAATCCATTTTTTAGAAAAAATTGCAGGAGGGGATTGTTGGTGGTGGTTAATGATATGCTTTTAAATGACTCCAGAAAACGTTTTACCAGTTCAATGGTATTTTATGATCAGGGAACTTTAAAGGCCAATTCATGGATTTAATATTTTCACTCTCCTAAAAATCTGCAATAGCATGGAATGTTGAAGTATGATGTTATCAATGAAAATGAGGTTCAAATATATGAGGGAATTCAAGCGACTGGTTTGGATGGAGAAAGTATAGCACCCAAAGCCAATAAACACAACAAATTTAAATGAAAACACACTATTTTGAAGATGTTGTAGAAATAAATCATGTCCACCTTTCTTTCTGGATCTGTCAATCCAGAAAGAATCTTTTATCAAACTAAATTATCTTGCATTCATAAAAAGCACTGACCTACTCCTTTTATATCCAATTACATTCTTGGGATTACAAAAATTGATATAGCTAATGAAAAGCACATTGATAGCATATACTATTCTGATAAGCTGTAAATAGACTACCTTTACATAAGTTCCTGGTCACAATAGAATGTTTATTGGCCACCCACACACAGTAACCTTTCATGGGAAAAAGAGAGAGAATTTACACTTTTTATAAGAAAAAATAATTTCAATGTGAAATGAGAATTTTCAATTCTCCACAGCAGAAGTCAAGAAAATTTCAAACTGATCTGCAGCACTAAGAAGAATGTAGCAAGAGGTTTCTATCGATTAATTTTAAATTGCAAAAGAAGTCATAAGAAATATGTAAGCTATTAGTTTCATTATTCACAATTTATACAGAATAATTCAAGACAAAGATTCCTTATTGCAAAGCAATGCTCTCAATATTTTAATATCAAAAAATTAATGGTTTGAACTTTGTATCTATTTTCAATAGATTGTGGTCAGTACTTAAATGGAGTGGATTATTTGTGGATATTTTATAAATATTAAAACAACCAATTTAAGACAGCATTATGTAATTTGAACTTAACACAAATGATAAACATAACATACATAGTGGAGAATTTTCATTTTAGGATTTGTTGCTTAATGGCTAAGTTGAAGCCAGTTACAGTTTAATTACATAGTCCTCAGCAAAATGAGATACTGGCAGTCATTGATCAAACCTATAAATTTTTGATACCAAGAGAATAACTTTTTTCACATTTATCCTAAGCATACTTAATACTTTCTATGTATGTTTAAGTATATACATACATATGTATATGCACACACACCCTAGTTAATTTATTAAGATTACTCATTTTGGATACAAATAAATTGTTTTGTTTGAAATCTTTACTTTATCAAACCTCATCACTTATTTCATTTTCACAAGGTACAAAATTAACATATTGTAATAGTCTCATTTATATCTTTCATGATTGTCAATTAAACTTCTTGAGAAAAGTATGCTGTAGTTTAATAAGAAAGAATGAAATTCAATAAATTTATTTACACAGAAAATAAACACTGATATGACTTTTCAGTACAATTTAGTTTTCATAACTTTGGATTATTTTTTTTAATTATTACTATTATTTTTATCTGATTTTTTTTCATCAGAAATAAATGAAACATTCAAACAGTTAAATAATTTTATTCAGACATTATGAAATGTTATATAATAATAAATATTTTTTGAATTTACATGAAGATTTTTACCTACCCTTGATTTAAATCATGTTCCGTATCATCTAGCCATACCCTGACTTGAAAAGCATTTCCCTCACGACACCAGTGAAATATATCTTCCATTGAAGTTAAAATTCCTGGATACGAGAATTACAAATAAATCAGTACATAAAATATAAAAAATATCAGGTATCTAGGTAAATATATTATTTGAAAATCATTTATTTCTCTACTGAGTTATTATTTTAAAATCAGTGTATTTATAATATAAACAATAAATAAAATATAACAGCTGTTGCTATTAGAAGATTTCGCTTTAGTCTCTCATTCACTCACCGTTTCCAAAAAAGGAATGCTCTCAAAGAACCCACTAACATCTTTTTTTTTTTCTTTACTATTTCATCAACACAACCACGATGTTTTTGTTTTGATTTGAAAGTAGTATTAGTAGAGTTGAGTTGATCAAATTAAGGCTCACCGTAACGAATTCACAGGTAGGTTGATTATGGCGGACACTTTTGGAGCTCTATGCTAAAATGCTTGTATCTCACACTAAAGAAGATAACTGGAGATGAATTATAATTAATTTACCTTTTGCTTAAGAAAAGACAATTAGAGACTTTAAATCAATCGGTGGAGACTAAGAGACATGTTTTGAAGTAAAGTAGATAAGTCTGATTCACAAAATCTGTTCAAAGAAATTAAAAATTACAAATTTTCACTTTTTGTCTTTAAGATTAAAATTTTTTAGTAAGTTGCTAAAATTCGCCGTAAGCAAGAATTTTATTTTCCGGATTTGAAGATAATTCAAATAACCAAGAGAAAGATAATGCTACTATTCCTAGTCTTTCCCTTAGTTGGTTTCTCAGATCCTCATATAACGGGCAGTCTAGGAAAATATGATAGATAGTTTCAGGAACTTCACATAGACAGCGGTCCGTATGCCAGAGATTAAATATAAATAGAACCAAATTGGTAGGGAAGGATCTTGTTCTAGCTCTGGCTAGCCACACATCTTCTAATCGAGATTTCGTTAGTAACCTATGGTTTTTTTTTTTTTTTTTTTTTTTTTTTTTTTTTTTTTTTTTTTTTAATAGATGTGAGATGAGAGTGTTTCTCGGCATATTTGCTATTTTTTCATTGTGGTCAAGTCTTTACTTTAGGAAAAGTTTTCTGGTGTGTGGCTCTAGATCCTCAGGAGAAATGGATCTTAAAGCATATCGACTCATAGTTGTTGCTTTGGCCTACGATTCAGCGATTCATTGCCCGTAATCTCTGAATTAGGGACCCAAACTAACTGTATTGACAAACATTTTTGAATATAGTGCAGAATTTGTGATTGAAGCAATTGGATAATAGTCGGTAATGTCCTGGAACTAACAGAAAGAGCTGAGGTGCAAGAAAAAGAATCTGTGAAAATGACATATTTCTTTCATCCATCGCAGATTTTATAGACTGCAATAAGTAGTTTCATGGTTTCGGCTAAGAAAATAGAGTTTATGGAACTAATTTTTCCTGTTATTGAGATACTATTTGTAAAATTGAGTATGGCAATACCCTTGTTTGGAAGCATCAGTAAAAATCAGCGTATTTTCCTGGAATGAGGTTTGGTTGGGTTTCATGGCGCAAGGTCCAAAAATAGACAAGCTGCTCCAAGACTAAAATTTTTATTTTGAATTAATTTTTTTAAACCCAAACATCTTTAAAATCTTTGTATATAATATTATTAAAATCTAACAGTATATAAAATTTAGAAGGGAAAAAATATATGTGTATATAATTATACAATTTTCCTGGAATCAGGACTCACAAATCTGGTGAAATAGCTTACAAATTATATCATTTGGCAATGATTCAGTCTGAAAAGAGAGACCCAAGCTATAAAGGGAAATTTGTGTTGACATTTCTGACCAATCTGTTGGATGTATTAATTCCTTGCTGGTTGAGCCACCTTTTGGCTCTGATGGCCAGGGGAGGATTACGGTTAATTTGATTGTAATTCAGCTTCTCCCAAATTGCGGCATAAGGGGATAGTGATGCTTTGCTGAAGTTCTGAATGTTAACTTTAAGGAGAGCATATCATGTCTGCTTCTTGTAGAAGGATCTGTATGGGGGCCCACTTAAGAATACTTGTTGCAATTCACAAAGCAGTATGATATACAATTTCCACGAGCTTTCAATCTGTTGCACATGCTGAAGCAAATACGTGACAGCCATAATCAAGACTGGAGACAATAAAGGACTTCACAATTTTGAAGAAGATGAGCAGTATGAGAAATCCATCTGTTTCCAGCAATATCTTTAAAGCATTCAGCTTTTTGATACCGCTGCTCTATTTTCATAAAAATGATGGCAAAAAGATAAATTGTGCGAAAAATTCAATCCCAATATTCAAATATTCTTTCTTTAGGAAATAGGTTGATTGTTGATGAACAAGTTGAAATTAGGTTGTTGTCGTTTAGAAGAAAAGTTAATTACAGAGAATTTTTGTGGGTCTATAGACAACTTCCAATCTTGATACCAGCTTTGCAATATTCCAAGTGCTGATGTTAGTTTTAGCTGAAATTTTACCAAATGAACAGATTCGTACATTAGAAATATATCATCTGCGTATATGAAACATTTGATGTCGGGGGGAAGGATATCTATGAAGTTTACCATAAACACTGAGAACAGGAACGGTGATGACACACTCTCCTGTAATAGTTGGCTGATAGAGAGTTTATTTCTTCACTTTACTTGAAAATTACGGGTTGTGATGAACTCTTGCATTTAAAGGGAAGCATTCCCTTTGATGTTTGCCTGAAACAATTTATAGATAAGAACTACTGGTTATACTGAATCATAAGCTTGGGAAATATCCACTGCAACCAAAACAACGAATTTTCTCGATGTCTGGCTGAAATTATGTGATAATGAATGATGGATAAAATATTATCACAGCCTTGATGAGGCAGAAATCCATGATGATTAGGGTGAAAATAAAACATGGTGGATATATGGGCTATAAATCTCCTCAAAATCATTTTTTCCATTAACTTACACATAACACTATTCAAGGATATAGGGTGATACTATGCCACAAGATTGGACATTTTCCCGGTTTTAAAATTAGAATTACAATGGATGATTTCTATATTTCTGGAACAGAACTTGTTATCCATTACTTATTCATCAGAGAGAGGAGGTAATCAAGGTTGGTAGTAGAAAGGCCGTTTAATATTTTTGCTGATATCTAATCTGGACTAACAGACGAATTCTTACATTTTTCCAAGAAGCTGTAAAGGATCCATTGTAAAAGTAATCATCACTTGCACTTTAATCAAGTGGAATACTATTCAGAATTAATGGGTAGGTATAAAAGTCTGAAAAAATATGAGCTTGAAGAGTAGGTTCTGTCGATGGAGAGTTATCGTGTAATAAGATCAAATGTGAAGTTGGAGTGAGTGTAACTCTATTTTGAAGATTTTTTAATAAGTTGAAAATATTTCTAGCTGTTCCAGCTGATATTATAATATCAACCCAGTATTTCCGAGACAGAGATAAGAGCAGTTGATGTAGTTCCGCTGCAGTTCTTTTATATGCTGTACAAATGTACTTATTACATGTGCATTTAGCAATACGCCAAAGGCGTTTCTTTTGGCCCAAGAGATAACTACTTCTAAAAGACCTCCATGGGGGATAAGATTTAGATGGCATATTCTGCCATCGTCGCAACTTCTGTAACTTATTAATGCAGAGATGACTGAATTGATCAATTGATTGAAAATTTCAAATTTCATGATCAGTATTGATGGAAGCAAAAAAATCTGACCACAGGATTCGTGTTCTGCTCGTTATATCGTGCTCAATATTTCCAATAGCTAAACAGGTTTTAGAAGGTAAATGATCACTGCCAAAGCACACACAATTCGGATGAATATCAATATGACTTAAGTGACTAATCTCTGGTCATACAAAAGGAAAATCAATGAGTGAAGGCTTATGGTGTGGACCGTAATAGGTTGGAATTTTAGAATTCATGAGGTAGCAATTCTCTTCCTGAATCCATTCAAGAAAATTATTTGCGTTTGTTGAGCTGGAGCAGCTGCCTAATCATGTATATCTTACTTTCTCCAACGAGGATATTAACTAAGAATTTTCTGTCATCATCTGACAGAAGGGTGGAGGAAAATTGACTTGATGAAATGAATTTACTAATTGCTAATAGAAGACCATCACCTCGGCTATCTTCTTTATCCTAACGAAAGATTATTTTGTTAAATAAGGATATCTTGTGAAATTTTCTTAGCCAAGTTTCTTGTATTGCAATAATATCTACAGCCTTAAAATACTGAAGTTTCATTATGAGTGCTAACTGAGAACACTACAAGCATTCCATGAAATTAATGAGAACATGAGAAAATTATGTGATTAAATTTGGACATCTAAGGGAGGGTGCACCCAGAATAGGAGTTGAGTATTCACTATAAGGAAAGCTTATTACTTCCCTTTCTAAGTTTAGCATTTCAGTCATATCCTCTTGAACTTCAGAAGAATTATTAAAATTAAACATAAAGTCTACAGGTAAAATCGGATTGAATTGAATATCACTTTTACACTTGGGCTTGATAATGATTTTTGGTTTTGAGTACTTTTCCGGGTTTTCTTTCTAGAAGGGGAAGATGAGTGACTTCTGATTTCAAAAATTTTGTTGACAGTTTCCTCAAATTTGAGAAAAATGGAACTAAGAATAGCTTCTTGTTAAAATTGAATAGCTAAGATTTTTTTGGTCGATTGACTCTTCAAATTTCGTAAGAATTGAGGTGACTATATCATTTATTTTCACATGAGAGTAATTTCTGATGGTTGATTAAATAGGGCAATAGTAACGAAATTGTTTTAGAACATTTAAATCGTCTTCTTACTTCGATAAAAGGTGGGTGTTTTATTGCATTAAATTTTCAAACCGGGTTTCTTCCTCACGAGTTGGACATGCAGGATCATTGGAGAAGTGAGATCCTTTGCAGTTTACGCAATATGGAACATTAGCAGAACAAGGGTCACTGTTGTGATGTGAGCCACAAAGTCTGCACAAAGCTGATTGTATCTTACATTTTTTGTCGCAAGTGTGAATTTAAAGCATTCTCCGCATTGACGAACACTTTATCTACAAAAATCTTTAAACTTAAATAAAATAAAAAAAAATAAATAAAAAATAAAAAAAACACTTTAATTTGCGATGAGATTTTATGTCCGTACACCAAGATAGTTTCTGAAAATTCTGTTGAACCCTTTTTATTGAAACGTCTGATTTGAGATACAGTAAGTTCATTATTTTCAATTTCTAATGCTAGATTTTCTAGATTTTAATCCACAGTTATGAAAGGGATAATGAAACTCGTAATATACTGTTCAATTTGTATTTGGGGAATTACAGGTACGTTCAATATTTTTCCAATTCTACAAACTTCTATTGCAGTTTTATAATCAGTTGTACTAATAATAAGTTTGCTGATTTTAGTATATCGAACTTTTCCCATGCCATTCTTGTTGGAAATAGCGCTTATAAGTTCAGATTTTAATTGTGAAGGCCGCTTAGGAATAGAAGCATATCCTGATGTAGGACATAAAAATACTTTGAAAGTTGAAACTCCGGTTTCTGAAGCTAGTTGTATAGCTAGAGCTGCAATATCATCCTAGTCTAAAAGAGAATTTGTTGTGTATTTAGGTATGCGATATTCACAGTCAATAAAGGGTGTACCGTTGTGCAAGGCAGTCATAGTGAATAGACCATCATGTACGCTTTGAAGAAACAAATTTAAAACAACCTTATTGGAATTCTTGAATTTCGAAAATTCAAATTAACAAGAATAACTGCTTAGTCTTTTTCGATGCAAATAAAAATACAAAGAAATACGTAGGTACCGCCTTAGGGGTAAAGTTCTTAAGTCCACAATCCTTCTATTCCTATCCTATTGGAATCTGGAATTAAAATACAGCAAAAGTGACGGAATTGTTATGAAGATGATATTTCATTAATTAAAAATCCAACAGAAAGAAAAATACACGAATAGCAGCTTTACATTATCCCTGCTTACTGAAAATAAAAATCTTTCGATAGATAGCAATTTATTTGTTAAGTAGTTTAGGTTTATTTCAATATATTTTTCAGTTGTTTATTTCGACCCTAAACAATCAGTCAGTGTACAATAAAAGTTCTGTGCTTGAGCAAAAGAAACAAAGACATACCTTCCTACACAATACGAAAGCATACCCTTGTAAAAGTCTGAGTTTTCCAGAACGTGACTCTGGGACAGTTGTGATACCAGGGATTTCTTCCCCCTTCAAGCGCTCTACTTTCTTGCGATCATTCGGGCAGTTGTGGGAAATATCGGTTTGTGTCAGAGAGTCGTAAAATTCGAAAGCAAATAGTGGTGAGAATTTTGACAAAAACATTACTGTGTTGATCTTTTTCTTTCGAGAGGATAAAAGCAAATTTGTCTTCATTTCAACAGAATATTTTTCATATTTAGATGATATTTGTAATTAAACGAATTTTTTTATCAATGAGTGAATGGAAATAACACACAGAGCACAATTGGATGATTTTGAAACATTTACAAATTATGCTGATTCCTATGATGAATCTGAATAAAGGATACTTTTCTTGATGACTGTACATATATCAATTCAGCAAAGGAATTTAATTTTGCTTAATTATAAGCTCATTTTTTAAAAGCAGATATGTTTTATTAATATTCAGTTTACCATGGGAATTTAAAATTAAATTGAAATCAAAATGGAGACTAGGAAGATTGATAAATTAGAATTACAACTTTTTACAATTATTTTTCTATTGGACAGATTAATGAAGACAATATACAAGACTAATGATCATTTGAACAATTAATTAATTGAAACTCTTGTTTTGGGAAAGATAATGTAAAGTGGCAGATTTTATGCAATGTTTGGAAAATAAATTTATCAAAAATGACAAGAATAGTGTGCTAAATATACGATTTTATTAATAAAAAATAGGATAAATCTTGAGCAAAACTGTAGCAGAATTTGAAAACTGCAAAAAATACTTGACTTTGCAAAAGTCATTTTTAAAGTTTCAAAAAATAAATCCTCCCAAAAAGCTATCGATGTCATTATTAGTTGGAAGGGCGACAGCTAAACAATATATTCCTATAAAGAAGAAACAAGAGAGGATTAAACTTTATAAATGTATTATGTGTAATGCATACAAAATTTTTAATTTTCATTACACTAAAACTGCATACAGCTTTAGTGTATTGCTCAAGTGTTTAACAATTTCCTATTTTCCGAGATTAATAACAACCAATAAGAGGGACATTCTTCCTAAAATTTTGAAATGTGGAAGGATAATAAACATATTTATTATTGTCCCAAATATCGTCGAAACCTTCACGTATTCCGAATTTTAACTTCTGGGTCATATCAACCTGCAATTAGCACATCGTCAACATATAAAACAATGAAAATTTCACAATTTTTAGACCTTCGCACAAACACACATGATTTAAAAGCAAGCTGTTGAAAATTTAAATGAACAATAAAATTAGTAAATTTTTTAAACCACTGCCTAAGTGCTTGTTTAAGTCCATAGAGGCTTTTAAGAAGCTTGAATACTCTACCACTCCCATCATCATAACCTTCAGGCTGCTCCATGAACATTGTCTCATTAACCCCTTCCGGTAAAATGACTCTAGCTCTGGTTTTTCATGCCACATCGTAGAATGACGAGCTACACTCGTCATGCATACTGTTGAATATGATAATTAATTTTGTTTAAAATTACTAGAGTGCTTAATTTGGCAACACCTTTGTTACTTGTGGAAATATCACAAATCCTATCACTTATTGTTTACCGTTAGAATTTCTTGGTACAAGTCATGGCCGAATTTTTGTTAGTCTGAAAGATTTCATTCTTGTAAAAATTTAGTGTGAGCATCGGTCAATATATATTTCTGTAAAAATATGTAAAAATGAATTTTAATTAAGAATATTTAAGAATTATAAAATGAAACAAGTTTCTTTAAATAAAAATTAAATGGTTATTTCATGTACACTTTTTCATTATTAAATCGTACCGGAAGGGGTTAAGGTCACCATTCAAGAATGCAGTCTTAACATCTAAGACATAAATCTTTAATTCCTTTTGGAAAATGATGATTAGAACAAGTTGAAGAGAAGACAGTAATGACAGGAGCATAAGTTTCAAGATAATCGATACTAGGCTTCTATTTAAAACCACGAGCAATCAGTCTTGCTTTGTAAAAATTATTCCTCTTGATAAATAATACACATTTATAAGACATTGGTTTTACATTCTTTGGTAACTCAACCAATTTCCAAACATCATTTATCTCAACAGAATCAATTTCTTGATCCATTGCTTTTTTCCACGACTCTTTCTCACTTATAGGTAATTTCGATAAGTTTTCAAATGATACTGAGTCAACACTTGTGACTTGTGCTTCATATACGCAGTAATCATCAAGTCTAACAGGCAGCTTGATATTCCTCTTTGATCTGGTATCTCTTTCGGAATCAATGGAATATCTCTCATTTGAATTCATCTTCAAGTACGTGGTTCTCGTTTTCTATAGGAATACTGTCTTGTATGATTGTATCTGGAATTCTCATATCATCTCTCTTCTTCTCTTCGTTAAATGTAACATTTCGAGAATCACAATATGTCTAGTTGCTGGGTCAAACAAGCGATAACCCATGCTTGAGTAGCCAACAAATATTAATTTCTTAGATTTAGGATCCAATTTTTTTTTTTGGGGGTTGTCAGAAACTCTTATATATGCATCACATCCAAAAACTTTTATAATACTGATGTCAGGTAATTTTTCATATTTTAACTTATATGTTATTTCGCCAATACTATGATTTGGTTTTCTATTTTTAAGATATGCAGCAGTTTGCATAGTATAACCCCAGAACATTTTAAACAACTTTGCTTCATATATGAGAGCAAGTTTTCTCTTAAAGGTTTCTTTTTGCTCTCTCTGCAACACCATTAAGGGAAAGGGAATATGGTGATACAGGATATATTAAGAGAATATTTTGCCTCAAAAATTTACCAACTCATCAAACACATACTCTTTAACATTATCACATCTAATTTTACACAGTTCAGGATTTTGCTTAATAAAATGTTTGAATACTTGCATTATATCATTTTTATGTCTCAAGATATGTCCTTCACAGGATCATGAGTGATTGCCTATAATAGACAAAAAATACTTATGTCCTTCATAAGTAAAAGGATTAATAGGACCACAAATATCTGTATAAATAATTTTCATTGGTACTTTCTCTCTGCTCCAGGGAACCCTGCTCAAGGGTTTATATATATATATATATATATATATATATATATTGAATGTTTTTCACGTTCTTTCACACATTCTTCACAAAAGCCTGAAGATGTAGGGATGGGAAGATCTATTTCCTTCAAAACTTGTTTGAACGAATGTCCCATACGTCTGTGCCCCCAATTCTGCATCATATTCAAAAACATAAGTTGTTGCTTTACAGGATACAAAATTATATACATACTGACCCTTTTGAAAAAGTTTTGCAATTTCATAACTTCCATTACATTTTTCACGCAGCCATAGCTATATCATCCTTAAAAACAACACTGTGGTCAGTCTGCCTTTTGAATACTTTTAACTGATATCAGTTCACCATTTAATTCTGGCATATATAAAACATCTGTTAAAATAATCTTATCATGTATTGATCCGCAAATACACTACTGGCCATTAAAATTGCTACACCAGAAAGAAATGCAGATAACAAAATTATATTTAATGGACAAATATATTATACTAGAAATAACAGGTGATTAAATTTTCAAAAAATTTGGCTGGATAGATCCTGAGAAATCAGTACCCAGAACAACCACCTCTGGCAGTATTAACAGCAGTTATACGCCTGGGCATTGAGTCAAACAGAGATTGGATTGCATGTACAGGTACAGATGCCCATGCAGCTTCAACACGATGCCACAGTTCATCAACCGTAGTGACTGGCGTTTGGTGACGAGCCAGTCGCTCGGCAACCATTGACCAGACGTTTTCTATTGGTGAAAGATCTGGAGAACGTGTTGGCCAGTGCAACAGACGAACATGTTCCGTATCAAGGGAGGTCCGTACAATACGGGCAACATGCGGTCGGGCATTATCCTGCTGAAACGTAGGGTTTCGCAGGGCTCGAATAAAGGGTAGAGCCACGGGTCGTAACACACCAGAAATGTAACGTGTACTGTTCAAAGCACCGTCAATGTGAACAAGAGGTGACCGAGACGTGTATCCAATGGCAGCCCATACCATCACGCCAGGTGATGGGTCAGTATGACGATGACTAATGCACGCTGCCAGTGTGCGTTCACCACGATGCCGCCAAACACGGATGCGACCATCATGATGCTGTACACAGAACCTGGATTCATCTGAAAAGATGACGTCTCGCCATTCGTGCGCCCAGGTTCGTCGTTGATCACACCATTGAAGGTGCTCTTGTCTATGACGCAGCGTCAAGGGAAGCCGCAGCCATGGTCTCCGAGCTGAGAGTCCATGCTGCTGCAAACGTCATCGAACTGTTCGTGCAGACACTAGTTGTCTTCCAAACGACCTCGTTTCTTGACTCACGGCTCGTGACGTGGTTGCACGATCCATTACGGCCATGCGGATAATATGCCTGTCTTCTCGGCTGCTAGTGATAGGTGGCCTTTGAGATCCCGCATGGCGTTTCGTATTACCGTCCTGAACCCATCGATTCCATATTTTGCTAACAGTCATTGGATCACGACCGACGTGAGCAGCAATACTGCGATAAGATAAACCGCAATCCCGGTACGCTACAATTCGACCTTTATCAAAGTCAGAAACGTGCTGGTAAGCATTTCTCCTTCTTACAGGAGGCATCACAACAACTTTTCACCAGGAAACAACGTTCAAATGCAATTTGTGTATGAGGAACTGGCTGAACAATTTCCTCATTTAAACACAATGTAGGTCTCGCTACTGGCGCCTGCTTTGTCTGAATGCGCTGAAAAGCTAATCATTTGCATATCACAGCACCTTCTTCCTTTCGTATAAATTTCACGTCTGTAGCATGTCGCCTTCTTGGTGTAGCAATTTTAATGGCCAGTAGTGTATATATATATATATATATATATATATATATATATATATATATATATATATATATTGTGGAACTTAGACATATTAAAATGATTACTAAGCAATACCCCTGTAGCTGTAATATAAGACTTAGAAAAATAATTTTTTTCTTTCGAAATATAAAAAACAGTTGTTTCAGAAACTGCTATTATCTTATTGAATCTATTCAAACTCTCAAACTAGGAATAAATTTGATTAGTATTCATTCTAAAAAAAATTATTTATTCATTAAAATGAGCAATTCATTCTACTTTTTAAATATTGACTTATATTTTATTGTTTTAAAACTTTATGAATAAAATAATAAATGCGAATATCTGAATAATTCTATGATTTTAATAAATTTAGCGAAAAGAATAAGTAAATCTAAGTACATTCTTAATTTTTATAATGCTTGAATTTTGTATTAGTTTTATTTCGAGTGAGATGAAATTATAGCGTTGAATTAAGTTTAACTTATTTTTGTCTTTAAATAAATATTGAATCAGGTTTTTCATATCAAAACAACTAATACATTTTTAGACTTTATAAATTACACTGCTGGACACCGTAAATGCACAAATTGAAGGAAGCATGCAAGTAACATGAAATTTACAACATGCATTAGTGAAGGTGAGATATGCAAATGATTAGAGTTTCAGCGCAGACGCACATCACGCACGCCTGTGGTGTCACCTCAAAGCGCTATTTAAGGATTGGAGATTTCAAGTTTGGTAATTGTGTTTTTCTAATGAATTTTTTTTAAATATCAGTTATGCCTTGTAGAAAACAGCGATCATTTTTTTTTATCAAATATTCGAGTTTTGCAGAGGAAGGATAATGGCCTACCGAAATTATGGATTATCTTTCAGAGAAATCGGTAGTCGTTCTGGACGAAACCAAACAACTGTAATGTGGATAAGTGATCGTTGGATGCAGGAGGACATGAAAGATCGACGTGTTAGATCGCATTCACTTCAGAGTACCACTTCAAGTGATGACAGGCAAATTATGCTCATGGCAATGACTGATTGCTCAGCCACATCACGAACCATAGCACAGTGCATTCAGACAGTAACGCATCATCCAGTGTCTGCGCATACCATGCGACGCAGTTTGGTCTGAAGAGTGGTCTGTCCGCAAGATGTCCATTGCTTCGTCTACTCTTGACACAGAACAGACTTCTCGGCCGCAAATACTGCGATGAAAGAAGGATGTGGACGGCAGAATGGAATGAAATTGTTTTTACTGTCGAGTCACGCTTCTGTCTGCAACACCCCGATGACCAGACTAGATGCTACCAGACTAGATGGTAGCATTCTAGTCTGGAGACACTGTGGAGAGAAGATGATGAACAGCTGCGATATTCACCCGCTACACTGGTTCTGCACCGGGTATTGGGTATGAAGCGGTATTTGCTATCACTCTCACACTCCTCTAGGGCACATTGCCGGTAATTTTAACAGCCAGCGCTACATCTTCGAAGTCTTGGAGCCAATTGTCCTTTCCTACCTTCAAGGCTTGCCCACAGGTATATTTCAACAAGTTAACTAGTGACCACACGTGGCACGCATTTCCAAGGGTGTTTTGTCAATCGCCAGATTAAATTGCTTCCCTGACCGGCTAGTTCTCCAGATCTTTCACATATAGGAAACGTGGTACATGGTTGCTCAACAATTGATCCAGATTATACTCCCAGCTACTGCACCAGATCAAATTTTTCAACATGTGAAAGCTTCTTGGTCTGCTGTACCCTAAGAACACATCCAAACGTCTCTTTCAATCAATACCGAGGCGTATGACAGCGGTGTTTTCCAACAATGGCGGTTACTCTGGCTCCCGATTTTGGTAGAAACTACACTTTACAGAAGTCTATAAATTTAATCATTTGATATTTGGTCAACATGTTATCACAACAAAATTTATTTTGATGATATCTCTTGTCTTTCTTGGCGTTGCAATTTGGGTTTCCAGCAATGTAATAACCACTGTGATTTCCTATTATCATTTTTTTTTCTTGAAAGATGCTAGTTCTGGACTTTAGCAAATGTCGTTGGTCTGAAATGGCTTATTCACATTAACGTTTCTGAAGATTTATTTTTTAATTCTGAACAATTCAAGAACTAATAGTCTCTCCCAATAATAGTTCTAGTTGAGGTTGTGTGCTGACTTTACAATATAACTTAAAATCTGGAAATGTATATCATAGTCGTAGATTGCTCTACTTTGATTTCAGTTTTAATGAAAAGCTCAAACTTTTAAGAGAAATTTCCATTCTTAAGCATTTTAATTGTTCGAGTCATTATATATACAGAAAGAAAGAAAAGGGGGTCAATTGTTTCAGATACACTGTACAGGTAACAATCCGTATTAAGGAAAAATTTGCAATGAACAGATTTATTTAATAGGAATGAATTTATGCTCTTGAAAACTCTACAAGACTAGATTTGTCTTCACTTTTTGAAGACAGTTTATATTCTTTACCAAAAAAAAAAATAATAAAATTAAAACAAAAAAAAAAAAACTGGAGAAATGTCAAGCATATTTGCTATTTTTTTATTCGTAAAAATTATTGAAGTGAAGGATATTCTTCACGAAACGTTCGAGATCACTAGAAAATCTTGTCTCGAGTTAATAAGAGCTGATAACCACAGCCTTTGATAGAGAATCTCTTAGCTCGAATTTATTTTGAACCTTAAGTTGTATAGGCGTGTGTATGAGATGTATTCTTTGACATTTCATCAAATGGGCTTAGAATTAAAAATTCCCAGAAAAGGGAACCAAGCTTTCTCTTGAAGAATTAACTGTTATCAATGATATATTTGTTGTGTGAACTCGTGTTCTATAAAGTGGAAATCGGAAACAATTTCTATTGTAAAAATTTCGAAAATAAAATCAAAAACAATGCTCTGTATCTGACTAAAATTAGAACTACCTGAATTATGGATAGAATAGGAGTTAATATAAGAAGTTCAGTAGCAGCTCTTGAGGCAACATGATAAGAAATTCCCAGAATTTTGCATTTCGATTTACTTTCAGAAGAAAACACGCGATTTCCACTGTAAGAACTATTGACAAAGTTTAGACTATTTCAACAAACATGAAATGTTTAATCAGTCGCTTGAAAAAATTTTAATGTATATATATATATATATATATATATATATATATATATATATATATATATTATGAAATTTATAAAGAAGATTTAAAAATGTACTTCTCTTTTTTTGGAGGACGTACTGATTTGTTTAATAGGAGCCTTGAATTATGATATATGAGCTAGCCTTGAATTATAAAGGGTAATAAGACTGTTTCCCGGATCTGCAACTTTTTTTTGCTGTGAAATAAGATTTTATTGGCTAAAAAGAAAATATCTTATTTCTTCAAGAATATTTCTTGAAGATCAGTAACATTTTCAGAGTCATTAAATATGCTTCTGACACTCCAAGACAAAATTGAGAACACACATTATTTAAAATGTTGAAGATAAGGAACTATTATATAAAGTGATTTTCTTAACGATAAGTTCTGTCGTTTAAAAACGAGCACTTTTTTGCCATAGTTTCTACTGCCTAGTTTGAAGAGCAAACAACTTAGTTTCAAAAGAGGCAGTCATCTTTGATAGTACCACAGTGAAGGAGTCTGTTATCTTCAATACAGTCTCATTTATATTGTCATCGATATCATGCCTTTTAATTCCGCTAAATTGTGCCAACAAAACAATTCGAGTTAGAAAAGGCTTTTATCTAAATCATCTTCTAAAAGAAATAATTTTTTTCTTTTAATAATAAAAAAAGTATTTTTATTCAAGATGATATGAATAATGGTTCAGTCATATGACTATCTTGATAATTAACACAAACACTCTTGTTTTACTGAGCATGTTTCACTTTCATGTAGTGTGCCACACAATCAATATATTTGACATAGAATCTTGCATATCTTTACGGGATGCGAAAACTTAAGGCATATGACTGACTCATTGAGGAAATCTATCAATGAAAAGTGAAATTTTTAATAGTAAATAAAATAGACTATTATTATTATTTGGAGAACATATTATGTGACAAAGATGTTTTCAAAAAGTTTGTAAGATCCATTTTTGTAGAATATCGAATGCAGATATTGTTAAATATTTTCGATTTCATCCATCTCTTTGAGATCCAATCCAAATTTTGTAGGATGATTTGCAAGCAAAAAATATAAATTACAGTAATATAACTGTAAATTAGAACTTACGAATTTACAAATTACAAAGATACTCAGTTTATATTCCATACCACAAATTTCTGAGATGGTTACTGGATTCTTAATTTTAATTAACCATCAGTAAGATTTCGGGGATGATATTTAGATTGGAAATGATGTCTGCAAGCCTTATCTTTGAAAGGAACAGGTGTTTTGTAATAGTGGTATGTTCTTGGGCTAAAAAAATAATGAAATCTTGAACTTAACATCCGTAGGTTAATTGAATTTTGAAGAAAATGTCATCTTTCTAATTTATTAAATTTGAGGAGATAATTTTTTTATTAGATGGACAATTCGAAAGAATCAAATCCTACTTTTTTTCATACACATCTCTAATGTAACACAAAGGAAAATAAATTTTAATCGACAAGGTCAGTTATAAGAACGGGAGAAATAGTATAAAATACAGGATGATAATTAAATTTAATTAAGCTTCTTGGAGCTCACCTTCTGAAAGAAAAAAATTACTCACGTGTGGAAGGCTGCTAAGGAGTAACAATGCAACTAAATGAAATATAAATAAAAGTACATTCGTTATGTCTTTAATTGTGTTTTTGTGTATGTGGTTTCCTTTGTAACGTTTTAGGTGAAGAAGTGTGTCTTTATGTCTGGTTTACTGTAATAAGGCCATTTGTTAGCACATTTTTCCAGTTAATGGCATGGAATAATTAATATAAAAATACTAATATAAGTAATGTATTAAATATTTCATTTAAAAGATAGAAAAATGAAAAGTACATTGTTGGATACTATAAGTTGATAAAAAAATTAATTGTTTCGTTAATATTAAGACTTTGGAAAAGAAGAACTCTTGAAAATCTTATGCAACTTTGATGACAATATAAATGACACCCTTAAAAGGAGTGCTGGAAATGTAGAGAAGGGAAAAAAAAAGAACGTCAAGAATTTTTTTTCTTTATATTTGCTGTTAGTTGCTTTATAGTAAAATTTATACACAAAAGCTTATCTGATGCTCGTAGAAAATCGAACGATAAATCTTCATGTAGTAGAAAATTGCTCCATGAACTCGTCAAATGTTTTTATTCATTTGATGACTTATAAGAGTAATATAAATGGGAGTTTCCCTGGGAAGGCAGTGGCCTTTATCCTGTCTTCCCATGTCCTGCAAGGTCCGCATCTGCAGATTAAAAAATAAGACCGATTTTTAAACGTAAGCTTATCATATGTGTTAAAAAAATATCGTGTCAAGACTTTAATATTATTTGGTGTTTAGATCTACTGGATTCCATTTGATATTTTTTTAATCAAACTTTATCTTTCTAGCTTGTCAACAAATCCTAAATCACTTTAAGTTGCTTATTGTAATATGAAACCTTTATCCCTCTTCGGAAGTGAAATAATTTAACTCCTTAGCAGTCTGGGGTTCTGTGAAGAAAGTGCTTTATTTTTGCTTCATGGAGGCAACATAGTTTGGCTTTCACTGCAATGCATGTTTTTCCTCCAATAGCATTTGTCAAGAATACAAAAGCCTCTAATCCTTGATAGGATGCGCCTATTTCCGCTTTATTCCAGACCATCTCACAATAATCACATTTTAATAGCTTAAATCCAGGAAGTCCATCAATCGCTGTCAGCTAAAGAAACCAAAATGTGCTTGTAGTACTTTGCGAACGTTCTGCTCAAATATTTCTACAAGTCTCTTTTATAATTTTTTATTACCCTAAATATGAAATTTATTTAATTATTTTGAAAATTATTACCAATAAATTTAATTTATTTCCAAGCAGTTTTTGTATTTGA
>JAPDSC010012563.1:2194335-2214486 GCA_026290005.1 Latrodectus geometricus | reverse complement strand
CAAACAAAAATTATTTAAGAGATATTACGATATGGATTAAAATTAATTGTATCATGTTAAGATTTATGTTTTGACTGTTTTATATCCCTCGATTTATTTTCATATTTTCAGTTAAATCTTATAAATAAATATAATAAATAATAAACCTTGAAAGTATGATTAAAACATAAATTTGCAATTTTTTTATTTAACACTAAACATACCGGGGATTTTTTTTATTCGGCAAAATTAATGGGAAAATGGGTCAAATAACCCCTTTCGGTAGTTTTACTGTTAAAGCATTTGTGTTTTCAGTAAATGTATGCATCATGCAGCATACATTTACCAAAGCATTATTTCCATTTTTTAAAGTTCAACAAAAAATGTTAGCTTTATTATTTTATTTACATAAAAACATATTTTTTTAACATGTTTTCTATTTTTTATCGAATATTTCTAAACATATAGAAGCATCTAAAATGATAATTCTACTAACAATTTAAATTTTTAAATTAAAATTATGTATAAAGTGAAGTTTTTTATAACCTGACAGATCCAAGGATTATATATTCCTAAAACAAAACAAGCAAAACTAATATTAAAAAAATATAAATATAAAAAGTGAAAGAATTAAGTAAAAAAATCATTCCAGAACTGTTTGAAATACTAAATTCACTTATAAAGTTAAAAAAAAAAATAACACAACCAATTTATTACTTATTTTATTCGTTCTAATTTTTAGAAAAATCTTTAACTTTTAAATTTTAGATTTTTGAACAAATTCAATAATATAGATTTCTTATATTTTAAACTTGCTGTGAAATCACATACTTACATATTCTTTCACTATAAGCTATCAAGTTTACAATTAAGTTATAAGCCCAACTTATAAATGCATAATGAACAGAAGCTAAGAAATGTTAATAATTTAAAAATTAATTTCGTCAATAAATTTAAAATAAGTATTATATGTGTTGCTTATAAATTACAATAATTAGATATAAATATAATAAAATAATTAATATAAATCTAAACAATTATAGAAAAATAAAAAGGTAATTAAAAAGCTGTTGCTTTCTTGAGATTGAAGATTTTGAAAATTGTTCGGGAAAACATCTTTTAATACTTTCGATTTCGCTCGCATTAGTTAAATCAGCCGTAATTTCTCAGTAAATGAGTTCCCAAGCCACGATTTCAGGGCAATCCATCAATTCTGGGGTTTGAACTTAAAGCATTGTAGTGAAGTCAATTGCCCCAATCAAGGGTCTCGAGATAGCCGAAACGCACAGTAATTTTTTCCCCAGTTAACTCGGTATAGCCAGTTAAAGGGTTAAAATCTATAAGCATAAAACTCAAATTTTTCTTTTGTGATTCTCTCTTATGTTTTTTAAAGCATATTCCATCAATTCTGGGACCCTATATATATAGAAAAGGAAGAAATCAAAAACATTTTAAGCATCGATCTTAATTCTATCATAGCTTTACGTTAAAGCAACGTTTTTCTGAGTGCCAGGTGTCAGAAATTAGTCACCGCTGAAGAACTAGAAATGGACATTTCAACACGCGCATCTATTGGGCTGAATGCTTGGGATTTTTGCAGATTTCTACCTTTATGATATATTAATGCTAACCATTCCCTAAGAAAAACAAAACTAGGTGAATAAAGTATATAAAAAGCTTAATAATGGCTCGCAGTTATTAGGTTATTTACAATCTGGTGTCGAAGCAACTATTCAAATAAATAAAAATATATATTCGAATCTTTTTGAAAGAAATTTCAATGAAATGCCTTATCTTAAATTTTAATTTTTCCATCTTTTGTTGTAAAATTATAAAATTTATAAAATTTGTTAATTTATTTTACTTTTTAGCACATATTTTAAGGTGAAATTTCGAATTCATACAAAAATTAAGTGCATTGAAAATGCTTGTTTTGGTATTTTACCTGATATTAAATACAAATTTTTACAATTTTAAAAGCGAAAAATAGAAAAATTTTGGTTTGAAATATTTTAATTTCAGATTTTTATTATTTACGTATGGGAATAAGAAAAATTCAAACACTGCCATCTGAAAATGTTAGATATTTGAAAATAACGAAAAAAATTATTCATTCACACATACAAATTTCATATTCTTTGTAACTTTTTGAACTAGCATTCCGAAAATAACTATCATACTTGTAAATGTTGCTTTTATGTCTATAAGGGATATTTGATAATCGATTTCACAATCACATTGTCAAAATCAATGTCAAAAATACAGTGAACTTACAGTGATTTGGCTCGGTTATAGTTTGTCTGTCATCAATCACTTTACTTCTTACACTCGAAGTGAGTTTGTTGTGATTTTGACAACGGTAAACTACAGGTGGTAATCAAAATAATGAAAACGCTTTAGATTTTTAAGCAAATCTTTGTTAGTATAGTGTAAGACTGTCTTTGGCATGTAATACAGCTTAGATTAGCCTAGGAATCGATGTATGTAAGTGCTGAATAGTGTTTATAGGAATACTGTACCATTCTTCATCGATACATTGTATTAGTTTTTTGAGAGATTCCAATGAAGGATATTGCTTCCGTATAGAACTCTCTTAAATAGATTATAACGGTTTATTTATATTGAGTTGGGTGATTGTTTGGGTCAAGTATGTGTGAAGTTAATCATCTACAAAAGGTAGATCCTTAACTTAATCCTCGTTTTTATCAAACCATGATTAAAAAAAGTCCCAGTGCATGATTAGGCGCATTATCATCCTGAAAAATTCTTATCTCTTGCAGGAAACGAAATTTGCATCATAGGATGGATCTGGTCAGTTAAAATTTCTCTATACTTCTTCCCAGAGATCCTACTTTTCAGAGCAACGATTTATTCAGCTGGACACCAACTGTTTTCTTAAATTTAAATTTTCAAGATAATGACATTTTAAATTTTTTAATCAAATATATTTTAGGGGAGATATTGAATATATGTATGAATATATGTATGAATACGATCTTTATTGAAAACAAATGAAATCAATTCTGTACATATTTATTTACGAAGTTATTTCTCAGAAGGACGTAAAACTGATTTATTTCCCTCTGGAGAGATTCTTCATCACAAGAAGGGTCTTACTATAGGGACTCGACATAACCGTGTGTTAACAATCCCAATTTCCATTGGATGACGATAAACAACACACTCATAAAAATACGGAATACTCAAACGAGAGATTTTATTGGTTTTCTTCCCTGGCGATACATTCCGTCTCCCATAAACTTAATATACATATATTGCATTCAACGAATGAGTTGTCGTGGTTTTTATAGCTTTCCCAATTTAGAACAACAACAAATGAGAATTACATGTTGCATTTCGCGAAAGAAGTACAATTTTGAACATTAGTTTTCTTTTGCTCAAAGGCTATTGGCTTTAGACAAAGTCGTTTGACTATATGGCTTAAAATGCATTGGATAAATTTTCTTTTGTTGCCATGTCTTTTTAAAAATAAGTTTTTAATTTATTTAATGACAAATATTATGTCTAAAATTCTTAATTATATATTTTGTCTAGTTTAATTAAGATATTTATGTATTAATGCACCATGCACAGACACATTATAGTGAGACATTTTTTTAGGAAATCTTATTTTAAGAACTTTTTTTCACAATGCTTTGTCTATCGCTAATCGCTAATTTTTTTATCCAATTACTTGGAAATAAGAATACCTTTCAATAGGCTAAGGTGCAACTGTATATTTTAACAAAAATTTGCTGATATAAGCTTTAGAGTAATGTGTATGAGTGCTATATATGAAAACTATTCTAACTGGAAATTTTAATAGCGAAATTCCAAATTATGTCTCACAAGGTATGAAGTGATTGCTTAATATCCCGAGACATATATACATACATGTCCAAATGCAAAATGATTCAAAATTAAAATATTTTGAATTTTTATTTTTATCTATAGTTAGTAATTTTATTTGAAAAATTTTTCACACGCTCCTTATCAAGTTAAAATTGCAAGAATATAACCAACAACCCATTTAGTCTCACCATAACTAATGATTTTACCGAATTCGTTCTGCATTTTTGAATGCGACTAAACTTTTCTGCTGTGGAAATTTGTGTAATTGAGTAAATCATCGGAATTGAGTTATGTTAAATCAGTTTAGCAAACTGACTTAAATACGTTTCAAATGATTTATCATAATCTTATTTTCTGCTGTTTTCAGTGTTTAATGAAATTGCTGAAGCCGATTAAAATAAATGTCGACAAAACATCACAAGATTATGATAGGATTGAGAAGAAATACATTTGTCAACGTTATATTTAGCTTCACATTCATCATTTAAAATGTAATCTTAATTACCTTCATCTCGGTCTGTGAATATGTAAAAATTCAACTAAATTATAAAAAATTAAAAAATATCATTTAATTTAATATCAATGAGCAATAAATAAGCTTAGGAATCAAAACAAATATTTCTTAAATTAATTTCGAGAGTAAGGCAGTGTGAACGCTGATTTCTAAGTGGTGTTTCGGTTAAGTTTGATTTTAAATTGATTTAAAAAGTGCAGTAAAACAAACAGGATGTAATAGAGTGTGTTCAGTATGGAAAGCTGAAGTTTCGATTCTAGCTCATATGAAAATCGTGAGACATTTTTACTCTTTTGATGTGTATCAGTCGTAGGGAGACTTTTCAATCCTCTGCTAGACATGACCCAGTATTTATAAAAAATCCTCTTAAAAAAATGTTCCAAAAAGGCTTAGGAAACTTAAAATTTGGTTTCAAAGTCAATTCGTTTATAAGATACTTTCGCTTGCAAGGGGAAGAAATGAGCTTTGTCTACACCTATCAGTAAAGAAGTCCAATTTCGAAGGCCTTTGACGAGGGTGAAAACATAATTATTATCCCTTCAATTTATTTTTTAATAAATGATATAAACGTTTTAAAACTAGTTTGTAAGCTATAAATGTAAGTTATAAATTATGTTATAAATGTTTAAAAATATTTATTGTAAATTAATTGTTTTTATTTAAGGAATAATACGAATTTTTCATAAAATTTTTTACAGAAATTTATTTACTAATAGTTACAAATTATCTAAAATTTGATAAAGGTTGGGAAACATAAATATTAAAAAAATAACTGTATTTATAGGTGATTCATTCCTAATTCACCTTCCATTTTTATTGTTCTGTGTGCATTTTATTTCTTATGAAGAATTCAGGATTCATAAATAGTAATTTAGGTTGTATAATCAATTGTTTTTAAACACAAGTTTCACTCCATATTATATCAGTAATAATTTCTGCCTCTTTCTTTTATTACAAAATTTTAATGTCGTTTGTAGATATCAAAAGGAAGTTGGGTAGATATTTCCATAAAAAATATTAGATGTATTTATGAAAAGCTATTATTTTACTCATGAAAACTTGGACTTATAATTTTTCATCTCAAAAAGTTTTACTGCAAAAGCCCTCAGCTTCATCCTTCAAGAGAACAATACCAATGGAGCATAGGCGTCATCTGCCCTTACTTTAACACTAAGCCTTAACCTTCATTTACATTAAATTCTTTCAAAGTTTTGTTAAATGTAACTGAACTTTGTAATATTTAATGTCTGTAAATGTGGTCATGAAACATGATTTATACTTGCACATTAACACTATCACATACATGTTTGATTGCTTTCCTAATTGAGGGAAAATAGTTTTATCTTTTAATATCTATAAATTTTCTTATTCTTTTAAATCAGTACATAAATAGAATCTGAATTCACACTTTGCTCCATTATTTGCATTGTAAGTTTGTATGTGTTTGACTACAAAACAAAAATAAATGTATTAAAAATTACGAATTTTATCAAATATCGCATGAATCACCATTTTGTCTAAATATTCTTTCGCAACTGTTAACATCTGTAATTGCTGCAAGCACCAAAATAGCAGTTGCTTATTTTTTGCAGTTCAATGTGGGAGAGTAGACAGGAAACAATTTTTGGTAATCTTTTCAAGTTAAATTTCGAAGACTCCAAAATTATAGAACATAATCCTAAGAACCTGTAATGACTTCAAGGCTATAATAATGCCATCGTTTTCTTTTTGAAAAATATGTTGTTTTCGTTTTTGAGAAAAAAAAAGTTCTCTTTTTCAACGCTTTCAAATGCATACATCATTAAAATAACGTAGTAATAATGCTTAAATTGGCCGAGGGGTAATCAATTGATAAAGGTTTGTCTTCTATCATAACACACGCTATGTTCTTATAAAACATATATATTCGAGTATATTCTTTTGGTTCTCCCTGTGGCTTAATAATTAAGGAAGCGTTTCTTATAGCGAAATATTTGAGATTCTAAATCACTATTACTGGAATTTAAAGCTCTTTGACTATTTGTTGGAGGGCGTGTTTTTCAGATTTTCCAAATTTTCTTCCTGGTGACAAAAGGAGTACTTTCCGCTGGATATAGAAACATTTATCAGAAGGTAATGCCTTGCATATGTCTAGAAGGCCTTTTAACTTCTTCAGGATATAAGATTGGCCTCCTAAAGAAGTTATAGGACTCTGGATTTTAAATTAATTGGATTACATATCCCCACCACTATCTTAATATGAAATTTTGGAGAAGGGAATGTCAATTGTGATGTTCCTCTTGAGTATATTTGAAATTACAAGGATTGTTGACTATTTTACCTTTAAGTTTCTGGATATTCTGTCTTGCTTCGAGCGTAAAATGCAATTCATCGACATTTATAAAGGTGTTATTCTTGGGAAGAGCATTCAAGAAATAGGATTCTAAAAAATTAACTATCCTTTATTGTAAATCAGTGAAGATAATCCTTCAAAAGTTAAACATTACACATTTGTTTTCCATGTTCTGTTTTCTTCTGTTTTCCATGTCTCTTGTAATTTACTGAAAATATTAATTTGTTAGTTATTCTTCTAAATTTAATTTATGATTTTACTTTATGAGAGAGAAAGGTGTTACTTTCTTTTTCTCTTATAAATTAGTTTATTAATTCAATAATAACCTTATAAGATAAAGATTTATAATAATAAAGAAAGTTAATGTAATAAGTATGAATATTTTTCTCGTGTAGATTTCTTCTTTTGGGTGTGTATCCTCTACTGAATGGTTAGTTGATTAAATTCTATTTTGATTTTAATCTGTAATTTTAAAACTTTAAAGTTTAGCAATCCATCATTTCTATTCTGTCTTCACTTGCAAGTGAGATTTCTTATTGTCAAGAATTGCTGATTTTTTAGGGATCTCGGTAAGGACCTATTGTTTTCCAGTAGGTTTCTGGTGATTTAAATTTACAATGTTTATAATAACGGAAATTTTCTTGCAAATAAAATTGATATGTTGATGAACTGTACAAATAGAAAAACTACTTTCTACACCATTAAGCTAAAAGCAATTTATGTGGTCGACTAATCGGAATAAATCCTATATAAAATGGAAATAGGAAAAAAATTCCTTGGAAATATTCAAGAAAAACTTAAATATTAAGCAGTGGTTACTTAATATTACTTTTGTCCTGATTACAGGCATGATTTTTTTTTTTTTTTTTTTGCTGCTCATTTGTATCGTACCACTGCATTAATTTAGGTTTCCTACTTTCTCTCGTGTGTCAAAAACAACCCTATAGACAAACATTATCTCCGTACTTGTGAACCTTCTGAAGCTTCATCTCTCACCCTTTCATCATGAGTTCATGAACTTGATCAATGTCTGCCGATCAAGTGGAATAAGGCAAAAGTACGTATGTGTGCTACATAAATTTTATCTATACCTTTAGAAACAGTCTTCTAAATTGAAATGTGAGAAAATGTAGCTTTTTTTATGCAAAACTTGACCATTTATATTTAAATTTTAAGATCGTTCGAAATGTAGCTTGGTTGGAATCCGATGTAATAAATTATTAAATAATGGGACTCGCGTATTCCTTATATATTAATTAGATATTGTAATTCTCACAATTTAATAATTTCATTTAAGACATTGCAATCTGATCCCATAAATTTTTACAATTCATCTCCTAAAATTAAAAAAAAATTCAGTATTAAAAAAATATATATATTAGTATGCAGGGTCATTTTTCAGCGTCATATATATATGAAAAGATAACAATTATTGATTTTGAATAATCAAAATGATAAACAAATTCTTCTTTAATAAGCATTTAAAAAAGGAACAGTTTATTTACATTGATTCAATGATATATGCTAGCCTCATACCTTTAAAACATTAGTATATATTTTATGCTACATCAAAATAATTACTAATAAATTTATAAGAAACTTTGAATGTTCATTGATACGACTTGGTTTCTCTCCATAAACGTTTATACCATTTTTACGTTGCAATTAAGGGTGGAATTTGAATCCATCACCGTCCCAAATAAGTTATAAAAGCCAACGACCTGTAGAAGAAGCTTCTAGCTTACTAGTCTTCGTCTCTGGGGGTCTATTATCAGGCCGCTAGCAGTATGTGGCTTATACTTTATACCATCGATTATGGTCAATAAAAGGGTTGAATCAAATACCACAAAAAGTGCTAAAGTCTCATAATGCCAATGGAACTAGAATGGGATAGCTCGCCAGTGTTTTCATTGGTAATTCTAAAGTGTTTTCATGGGAGAATATCTGAGTGAAATTATCTCGTTGTTAACACGCTTATCACCACTTAAGTGTTATATAAAGAAGCCATTTCCCGTTTCGGCGATGCATTATTGTGTAACTTTACCTAGATTTCTTTGAAAATTAGAATTAATGCAATTCTGAAACCAAAACTAATAGAAACAATGGGTCTTACTGTTAAATCTTGAAATTCTCCTCTTATTTCCAGGAAAATGATGTTTTTCTATAATCATTTATTATTGAATTACATAGCTTATGTAGAAAGTGATTTTATATTGTATTATGAGCTATCATTTTCAGATTGAAATCTAATAATACATAAGATGGTGAATAAAATTTCATATTCACTATTATTTAATTATAAATTACTCTTCACAGGAAAGAAACAGAATTTTATAGTAGCATATATCCCACAATTTCATCGTATCGAGCCTAAGAAACGGAATTGCAGTCTTTGTAGTGGAAAGCCCCATTTTCTGTCACTATTCAACAGTTATATGTTTTCCTTTACGGATACAAATCTGTCATGTGTCATGTTAGATGGGTGAATACTTGTGACACCTGAAAATTGTTTTAAGAAATGCCCTCTTGGTAAACAGAAAAGGTGGCTGTTCAAATGCCTTACAACAGCTTTCAGTAGTCAAACTTATGTGGAGTTAATTTGGTTCAGTTTGAAAAATGCATTTCTTTAAGCAATTATTTTCTTTAAGTATACAAAAGCTACGAATTTTTTCATACACACCAATTTCTTATTGAATATATAAGCTATTAGTTTATTCCGTTTTATTTTTCTTTATGAATTATTTTGTATATGCAATAGGGTTTTATTTTTTAAAGTTTATTTTTAATTTGTAGAATCCATAATTTAAACCTAGGATTACTCAGGTTCAGTTCTCATTAGAATTAGTCCAGGAGTAATCAAAAATATTGCATCATAAATGTCATTCTAATTTGTAATAGTTTCATAACTATTATCTAAAAAAGATGGAACATCACACACGATTTTTGCAAATTAACAACCTGAGAATACAAAAGAGGGTCGCGGGATAGCTCTTTCAGGTCAATATCAGGTTTTTGCCTTTTGCCATATATCTGTCTGAAAATACAATAGTAGCTGTTGTCACGTGATCGGATCACATTACTTTTTTTTTCCTTATTCTCATTTAGATTATTATAGGCAAGCAAAATCTAGTTCACTGCAAAATCAGCATTAATACATACTCAATGCTTTAACTTGTATAATGTCTGTGAAAATGTAATTTTAATTTCAAAAAGTATTTCTTTTCTATAAAATTATTTCATTGAATGCAGAAGGAAAAGTTAAGAAAATAAATTAATAAAAAATGAAACAATATGAGATTAATGTTCATTAAAAATTCATTTTTTGAAAAAAAGAAGCAAAAGAAGTTGTGAAGGTGTAACTTGAGAGCAGAGAGATAGAGAGAGAGAGAGAGGAGGACATGTTTTCTTATTAATTTATACATCCTTTAACTGCGCATGTTTTATGAAGTTATCAATTTATTGTAGTTTATTAATGCTCAAAATTAAAAGCAATAAATTTTTGAATTAGGATGAAATAATAGTGAAAAAAATAACAAATTATTCGAAATTTATGATAAATCAAAAATTATATCAGGATAAAAAAAATAATAATTTTATTGTAAAAAAAGCTTCATTGAGAGATGGATGAAACCGTAACTCTGGAAAGTATAAGCTTTCTACATCACTTATATCATTTTATTAATTTAGTTTTATAATTGTACATATATCACACACACACACACAAGATGCATAAATAGTATCGGTCAACTGTGTTTAATAAATTAAGTATAATTAAAAGTAATACTTGCGTGGTTAAAATAAAATATAACAGGTTACCTTTAAAATGTGTGAGTCCTGTTATAATCTACAATACAAATCTAGTTCACTTATCTTTGTAGAGATAAGTGAACTAAAATGTTTTCGTGGAATAAAATAACCCGCTATTAAACTGAAAATAACTGTCCTGTAACATAGTCTAACGTGAAATATTTTGTTAATAATTTTTGTTGAAATAATACTTTGGCAACTTTTTATCGGAAAACAATTCTTCTGTGTATTATTTTATTATCATAAGTGAAAAAGTATGACACAAACGAATAATATATTTAAAAAAGAGTGAAATTACTTTTTTAATATAATTTTTAAAACACAATTTTTATGATTGTTAGTGCCTTTAATACATAGCAAAATGTATTATATGTACATAAAAAAGTGGGAAAGAATGCCTTATTGATAAAGAAAGGAGAACTGTGTTCGGCTCATATGGAAAGTTTTGATTGGGCTGATGATTGATTTTGATTTTGGATTGATTTTGGCTGCAAGTGGTATTGCAGATTTTATTTAAAACTGGTATCAAAATTTCTTAAAAGCTTCATATTCTTTTAATGCTTGACCTGTTAGAGACTTTTCTTCATGTCATTAGCATGAATTCTGATGCAATTATCAAAAATGTCGAAACGTAGTTATACTTTCCACATGACTTCATGTCATTAAATTCTAACTTTAATTTAAATCTAACTTAGAAGTGTAAAATTAACTTTATTAATTCCTTAAATGAATTTCTGAAGATTTTTTTAACTATAAATTTACGAATAATTTTACAGCTATCAGAGAAGTGTAAAAAAAAAAATAAACATTCGTGGTTTCAAAGTGTTGTAGGAAACGAATTATATATTTTTGCAATCCAAGTTCTGGTTTAGTTTATCATTATACGATAACCTTACATCCTCTAGACTGATTTGATAGTTGCCTACTGTTGGAAGTGACTTCCAAAATTTCACAGGTGAACACACCAAAAATGGCAGATGAGTAAAAATTACTTATGGAGTACTAAAATGCCAAGCAACCAATTATAGGCTTGCTTTTGAAGTGCAAAATTTAATGAATCAGTTAGCAAAATGAAATAAGGAATGAATCTGAAGAACTATTCACACTTCTTTTTGTTATTAACCTTTTCTTGATATTCTTACACCAAAATCCCATAGAAAGAGAAACAGGTCCCTTTTTTATCTCGGCTTAGAGTGGTTTGGTTTTCGCTCAAAAGTCATTTTTTTGCGCTCGAGAACTAAGTAGACTGAGACCTACAATTTAAACGTTTGTCTCGGAGACTGTTAATTCAAGTCACAGAAACTTCTCTTCAACTTTTTTACATTTCCTTCATTATTCTATTTGGTGAAAATAAAGAAAACATGTCTATCACGAGTTGAAAAAACCTTTAAATATGTAATAAATAAAACAGGAAGAGCAGTGATTTAATTGAATAGGGCGTTCATTTTCCTTATCAGATGATAGTTCGTACAGAAGATAAAATAAAGCTTGAAGTAGTAAGCCCAATCGAAGATCCATCGAGCTTATTAATGGCGACAAGAACACGTAAAATATGTTATGACCGCAAATTCCTTCTACTGGTGTGGCGTGACTTAGATAACTGGGTGCCAACTCAGATGTCAAAATCTTCACTTGGTTGTAGCTCAAAATTATGAGATGATTGGTTGTGTCTAGCTGCTTTTCAGTTGGCAGATTTAGGCAAGTGGGAACATGTTGTAGACAAATATCATTTTGAAAGTTATTTACTTTTTAATCGGCTGAGTAGGCTGTTTGAAGAAAATTTCATTCACACATTTTGTGCATTCTCTCTCGATACCAGTACCCACATACATAATGCAATGCAGGCAGGGCCTGGAGCATACCCAAGGTCAACAGGTTGGGAATACTCGTATATCACCAAATGCCTTTGCAACTTTGAAAGATTATAGCGATATAATGGTGTCATAGTGGTACACATTAAATGCTTATGTGGATTCTTACTATCCCAGGAGAGGAAGTGAAATTGTTGACTTCATTATGATTAAAAATGACTCACAATTACAAAACGCTTGCTTATATTAAAAGGCTTCGTTAGATAGAAATCTGAAACAACTTTTTTGATTTTGCATGTGAAGCCGTAAGCTTTAACTGCAGGGTATGATTATTAATGAACATTAAATTTTAGATAATAGTTTAGTATTATATATCTTTGAACATTCTTATAACTATTTATTAAAAGAATAAAATTTTTTGTATTTTTTATTTTTAGGAAAGGGGTATTATGCATATTATATAATTAGGAATTTAGTTCTAACCAACAAAAAAATTTATAAGCTTTAAAAAACTACATTAAAATTTTTAATTTTTTTATTCATAGATATTACCATTGTATTAGAATTTTCATTTTTGAGTTTATGTTCAAAAGTTAAGTTACTAATACTAATGTGAATATCTATTTCAGAAAATCCAAACCAAAATGGTGGCAAGAATACGAATTAATACGGTTACAACAGAAGAAAACAGTGAAAAAAGTAGAATATTATTCAATTTATTATCCAAAGAAAAAGTTTGGAAGAAAAATGCACAAAATTGTATTTTAAACGTTAATGAAAGAAATAATATAAAAAGATTATTTGAGAAAGAGATGATTCTATCCATACATATATATTACATATCATATATTATGTTATGATATTCATAATTAGTTTTTAAAGACTGATTATAGTAAAATAGTCCACCTATTAAGGTTGTGGTGGCCTGATTAGCTTGAGTATTCGTTCTCGTTATCAGAAAGTAGTGAGTTCGAGTCCTGAATTAAATGAAGATCCGTCGTGTTCACTAATGGCGGCTGATGATCGTAAAATATCTCTTGGTCACAATGTCTTCCCTGTGAATGGTCTGGGCTTCTAAATTACAAAAACCCACCCACTTTCGAAGCCTCGAAGGCACACTCACTTAGTGCCCCCTTCCCCCTGTATAAAATACCATCACTTCTGTCCCTTGTAGAGCTGAAAAGTGGAAACTCTAGTAGTTGGACATTAAGCAATAGCAACAACAAGAAAAAAAAAATAATATCTGATCAGTTCCGAAATTAAAGTTTTCATCTGTACCATAACCAATAAGCATTTTATTTTAGCGTCCAGAAAATATTTACTACAGGTGGTTATTAAAATAATGGAAAAATTTGTGAATAAAAGTGAAATTTTTAATATGCATCATGAGCTTTAAAATATAATAACAGCTACCAGGTTTTTATAAATGGGAATGTTTATATTCTAGTATTTTGGGTAGTTTATATTCTGTTTTGTATATATTCTGGGTAGCTTCATTAAAGTTTTTTAAGTCTTGAATGTTTAGAAGTATAAAATGCTGGACTTTCTAAATTTTCAAAGAGTCTAAATTGTAAGAGCCCATCTATTTGCAGCAAACAGAATTTAAGGCATATCTAGAAGTACAGTGCCTAACGTCATGAAAACATACAGTCAGAGCTGCAAAAATCCTGCAAAACAATGGACGAAAGAAAAAATTTAGGGAAAAAGATCCACAAACATTGAAGTGGAGCGTAAAGCAAACAACTGTATCAAAAGTGACTGCAATGCTCAACTAGCATCTGGATTCTCCAGTTTCAATGATTACAGCTAGAAACATTTATCATAAGCAGAACACTTAAGACAAAGAAGCAATTCTCAAGCCACTTATAATAGATGCTAAAATCAAACGTCATTTACAACTTGTTACACTAAAAAAACCTGGTTGATTAATAATGAGTGATATGACTATATTACTGTGATGAAACGTCTTTCTCATTTTTTCCTACAATAGGAGAATCCACGATGGAGGACACCTGCCTAAGCATATGATCGTGATTGTTTCCTTCTAATTCTCAAGCATGGACGTGCATCTGTTACGATATGGATAGAAGAGCCATGGTTTTCAGCTGAAAGAAAGGATCACTAGGCTGAAGTACAGAAAACTTTTAGCTAAACAAATCCCTCAAATGTTGCATACATTGTTTCCCTTAGGAAGTGTAATATTCTTGGATGATAATGTACTTATTTCAGCAGTAAGATTTGTTTAATCATGGTTAGGAGGAGATGAGAATAAAGTTAGACACCTACCTTGGTCCACTCAGTCCCCAGACCTCATTTTTATTGAATTATTAGAGCCTAATTTAGAACGTTCAATACGGGATCGATATCCTCCACCGGCATCACTCCCAAAGCTTTGACAATATCTCTACGAAGAATGGCACAATATGCCTCTAAATACAATTCAGCACTTCAATGAATAGATTATTTGTTGAATCAAAGCTGTATTATATGCCTGTAGTTAGAAAACAGTTATAGATATTTTACTATACGCTGCTCGCCACAGTAAATGCAACACCCTGAAGGAAGTATGCAAATAACATGAAATTTACAACATGCATTAGCGGTGGTAAGATATGCCATTGATTAGAATTTCCCCGCAGAAGTACATCACTGTGGCGCTATTTAAGGATTGGATATTTCTATGATTTCAAGTTTAGCAATTGCGTTTTTCTTGTGTTTTTTTTTCAAAAAGAAAAAAGAATCAATTATGCCTCATAGAAAACATAGATCATTTTTGATCATGTATTCGAATTCGACAGGGGAAGGATGGTGGCCCATCGAGATTCTGGATTATCTTTCAAGGAAATCAGTGGTCGTGTTGGACGAAAACAAACAATTGGAATGGGGATATGTGATCGTTAGATGCAGGAGGATACGATGGCTAGAGCACCACTTCACGTGGTGACAGTCAAATTGTGCGTACGACAGTGAGGATCGCTCATCCCCATCAACAACCATAGCACAGCATATTCAGTCTGTAACGCACACATCACTCAGTGCCTTCATGTACCATTCGACGCCTTTTACAACAGAGTGGTCTGTCCACGAGACGTCCATTGCTTCGTCTACCGTTGACGCAGAATCACAGGCGTCTCCGCCGCCAATGGTGCAATGAAAGAAAGATGTGGACGGCAGAATGGAATGCAATAGTCTTTACTGTCGAGTCACGCTTCTGTCTGCAGCACCATGATGGCCACATTCAAGTTTGGAGACTCTATGGAGAGAGGATGCTGAACAGCTGCGTTTTGTACCGCCACACTGGTCCAGCACCGGGTATTATGATATGAGGTGTTATTGGATAGCACTCTCACATTCCTCTAGTGTGCATTGCCGGTAATTTTAACAGCCAGCGCTACATCTCTGAGGTGCTGGAGCTAATTGCCCTACCTTACCTTCAGAGCTTGCCCACAGGCATATTTCAACAGGATAACTAGCGACCACATGTGGCATCCATTTCCAAGGGTTCTTCGTCAATCGCCAGATTGAATTGATTTCCTGACCGGATAGCTCTCTGGATCTTTCACCGATAGAAAACGTGTAGTCCATGGTTGCTCAACGATTGACCTAGATTATATCCCCAGCTGCTACACAAAATCAAATTTGACAGCGTGTGAAAGCTGCTTGGTCTGCTGTACCCTAAGAACACCTCCAAAGTCTCTTTGAATCAGTGCCAAGGTGGGTGGCATTGCTGATCTTCAACAATGGTGGCTTATCTGTCTACTGATTTTGGCAGGAACCACACATCACAGAAGTCGATAAATTTAATCATTTAATATTGGTCAACATGTTATCTACAAAATAAATTTTGTTGTTATATCTCTTGTCTTTCTTAGTGAGGCAATTTGGGGGGGGGCAGCAGTGTATATTTCATTCAAAATTTAAGCCTTTAATGTTTGAATATGCAGTGATATTAATATTAATGGATTAACAATAAAGACCTGCCAAATGTTCAATGCCTTTTTCATTGACCATACGAGTAGTCATCAAAATAATGGAATCGCCTGTGAATAAAATTCGTGTTAATTAAGAAACTTTGCGGACATTAAAATACAATTTTAACTACTAATTTTTTTTAAAAAAATGAAAATTTTGTACCATGTTTATCTGAGGTATGTTAAGTGAAGTTAGATAATATGATTTGGATTTTCATCAAAAGCCTACAGTTTCAGAACTCTCAGCTTTCGAAGAGGTTAAATAGCTCGACTATCAGGAACATCTATATTATAAAGCTTTTAAGTATTTCTAGAGGTTTGGTGCCTAAATCATGAGAACATAATCTCATCATGATAAGTTAAACTCAGCAAAGCAGAATAGTCGGTGGATAGAGAAGCTGAGTAAATAAGACCGAAAAGTATTGAAATGTAATGTAATATCTGCAAAGAGAACAACTTTAAACATAGAGACCGTAGATTTCAATCAACATCAGTATTTTTCAGAGTCAATAATTAAAATTGGGAAATACCTTCATAAACATACAATTTAAGACAAAACAGAAATTTCAACTTACTTTTCACAAATATTATTATCAAACGTCATTTACAGTGGCTCACCAATCACAAAATTTGTTCAATTGATAAGTGGGAGATAATTATGGTTCTTGGTAGTACAGCTCTCTTAAGAAGGAAAGGTCCCAAGCTCGTCCCAGCTACTTATGAACAACAGAAAATGGATGTTGTGCTTCTGCGTTCTGCATGCACTTTGTTGGGATAGATGTTTTTTAATGTTTTCTTCCTTGGACAAGAGAATACAGTTCACTACTTCTGAGAAGTCTTCCAGAAAGGCAATTTTCAAAGTGGGCATTCAAATCTCATCCAACAAACTGAGACCGTTAGGATGTTCACTCTATCGAGTAGCAGACAACTGGAGCCCCATGGAGTAGAAGGGTGTTCTTTTGAGCTTTTTCAAAGGATCTGTGTTTTCAAATTTCCTGAAAATCACGTGCTTTGTAATTTAGGCCCAATAAATATCCTCTTGTTCTTTGATAATAATATTAAAATTACTACACAAGAACATATCCTCTTGTTTTTGTGTAGTAATTTTAATGGCTTTATGACAGGAAAATACTATACATGTAGAACAACTATCCTTTAATCAATACAATTCTTATTCACTATTGTACAGTTAGATTAGAATAGAACTTTGTTTCTGCCATAGTTACTTTCAACACGTTAAGGTAATTTATTCGGTGAAGAAACCAAAATCAACTTTTGAGTAGTTGTTTTTCTGCTTTAAATTCAGACTAATATTTTAAGTTTTTTTTGCTACCCAACATGTCTAGTGGTTAGCGTAACATACTATGGTTGGGGAGAACCGGGGTTCGAATCCAGGCTTGGGCATGGATGTACTTTCTCTTTCTCTCTCTCTGTGTTTCTTGTCCTTTTCTCAGATGATGGATGAATGTGGCCCGCCCTATAAACGGGTTTGTGGTGGTGTGGCGTGGGCGATGCTACTCGCACATCCGTGACTCGGTTAATAGGTGCCCACCGGGTAACGATAAAATGAGTAGTAGTTTCCGGCCTTGTTGCGGCAAATGGTCTAATCTATACGTACTTGCTCAAGGGTGCCCGCCATTAAAACAAAAATATATATATATTTAAAGTTTTTTATCAAAAGGCATACACACACAAACTTTATGAAATTTTCGTATGAGAGTTTTGTGGGAGCTTGAAAAATTAAAAGAAGATTGCTTTCAATATTATTGCCATTGCAGATATATTTTTTTTTTACTATTTCCTTTCATGTAAAAAAATATTTATAAAGTAAATTGCTTTGTTCTTTCCTCCTAAGTTGCTTAATAAAAGGCAAATAAAATTTCTCATATTTAATTTAGCAATTCATGAGACTTAAATGCAGTTTTATAATATATATAAATATAAATCAGAAAGTGAGATGTAATTTGAAAAGCAATAAAATCAAGACAAGAGTAAGAAGAAGCAATACAATTCATTAGAAATAAGATAAGATCAAGGTAAAAAATAATTTTAAAAATAATAATTTAAAAAAAAAAAAAAAAAAAAAAAAAAAAAAAAAAAAAAAAACTATATGATATACATAGGAAAAGGGCATAGGGATCACAACTTCAGCAGGAGGGAGATGCTTTTGTTTTGCTTTGATTGCCTATAATATGCATTAGTTAATATTGTATTTCATTGATTCCATGAACTTTCATGTGCTATATATATTTTGTTTTATATTGTATTTACTATTTTATACATATATTATATAATTATGTAATAGTGTTCACGAAATTATTTTTTACGTATTCTTAAGACTAAGGATGATGTAATCAATAGAGATTGTTGTTGTAATCTACATAAGTAATCACTCCAACGTAAATTATTCTGAACAGTGAATTTGGGGATTTGAGATAAAATACCAAATATTAAGTGTTTATTTATTATGGTTCGTACTAAGTTACATGCATTGAATTTGGCTTTGTAATTGATCTTAAGCCAGGAATTCTTAAAACAACATAAATATGCATCAATACTGAGAATGAAGTTCAATTAATTGAATCTGATTTTACGAGGAAACATCAGTACTTATCAAAATTTATATAATGGTTGTTGTTTAAATCTGCTTTACTCTTTATTGCTTATATTCGTGATTAAGAGCCATATATTAGTTAAGCGATATGTCTTCTTATTATTCCTTGCATGTAAGACGTACTACATATTATATGTGCATGTGCAATGTGTTTAAATTTCTTTATTTTATCATTTTATGTACTTGAAATTCACACAATAATATGGGAGGTTTGTTGCAATTTGATAAAAGGCTTACCAAAAGTTGCTTTGGATACCTTTGACGCTTCGGGTTGCTATTATTATTATTATTATATTATCAAGGGATTACCGTGGCTAGTGATTGGACAGCGCTTTTAAGAGCAAAAGACATGGGGTTAAATTCGAGCTACTGTTGAGCAATGGGAGGAGGATATGAATGAACATCTAGTGTGGGTGGGTGCTTGAGGATTTAACCCGGCTTCCTTCTTCTTGATACGTGAATACGGCCCTCTATCTATGAAAAACCTTACAACAACCTTAGATCGTTAATCTGTCCACTTATTAAATGTCAAAGTAGTAAGTTATCGCTTTCCTAGCCAAACTGCTACATAACACCTAAACATATTAAGTTCAAGTTTATGACTCTTCCAATATTTTTTAATGAATGAGCAAACCTTCTACCTTTAATTTACAAGAATCCCAAATGTATCAAATTGTACCGCACTTCTAAGTTAAAAAAGTGCTCCAATCAATTTTTAGAAGTTAAGTATTAATTATGGCACCTTGTAGCATACATCTGAACACCTGAAAGCTGTTGAAAAGTATTGAAATATCAAAATCGTATTTTGTCTTCCTCTATCATCCTTATTTATTAGCGTGTAAGAAGCACTTGTTAAAAGAGGTAGAAACTTGGAATAAACTTCCCGGCATCTCGCAACATCAGATGTATAGCAACTAACTGTGACTTGGATCGAATCACGGGTTTTGTACTCCAAAGAGCACTGTTCTACCATTGGATTACGGTAAGACTACCATTAGATTACTGATAATGCAAAATACTCACCGATATCGCATGATAAAATCTATTTAAAAAAACGGAAAAGGACATTTATGGCTATGCGTCTCGTAACCTGTTGTAAAAACAAAGTATGATCAGATTATTTAATTTCAAATATCTTAAATATTTTTACAGTCTACTAATTCATAAGAAAACTTTGTGCGAACTGTGAAGTTTACAATAATTCTCCATCATGACACTATATATATATATATATATATATATATATATATATATATATATATATATATATA
>JAPDSC010012563.1:2166556-2194325 GCA_026290005.1 Latrodectus geometricus | reverse complement strand
ATATATATATATATATATATATATATATATATATATATATATATATACTTGTGTGTGTACTGTAGATATTTAATTAAAATGCCTTCCATATGCTCATATTGCGAAAAACTTAAATTATGCCCATATAAATTTCATTTAAATTTTCTCTCCAAGGAAACAAATTCATATACTTTTTCCTACGCATGTGTAAGTAAAGATCGATATCCAACAAGTGAGAGGGAAAAAGCTATCTTTTGATTGGTGAGCTATCAGGATAGTAGGCGGAGTGATGTTAATGATTGTGGAAATAATCCAATAAATGAAAAAGGGTGGATGTGGTGTGTGTTTGGGAAGGGTTTCCAAAAGCTGCTTCCCCTAAGAAGATGCGAATATATATAAAAGCTGTTGAATGATTAGAGTGCATAAATATATTTCATACTGCTCACACGTAATGTACTGCTGAGAAATTCTTACAAGAAGGAAGAAGCAACGTGATTCAAAAAGTAAGTTCTGCAATTATTTATACTTTCATCTTTAACATGACAAAGCAATTGTTCGCTCCTTTTTCGAAATGGTAGTTACCTACTATTTTTTGTCATTTTGAACGATTTTATAAATTAAATATCAATCTACTGATATCATACTTAAAAATTTATGTAAATTTATTTTACAGTGAAAAATAAGAGGGAAGTATCACTCTTTTTAATTTCATAATATATTTGATTGCAAAAAAAGAAAAAAGTTTAATCGTTGAAATTTTTTTTAAAAATCATTTAGATAAACCGGTTATACAGGTTTCATAGTGAGAGGAATAATTGATTGTTAGCGAAAATACTCTTATTTATAAGTTTATCGCTTAATAAGTTTCAATATTTATATCTGCTACAGATGAGCTTGATTTATTTATAATACAGTAGTGCCATAAAATAATTTTAAGTCGGTATTTATTTACTAAAAATTTTAAAAGTGGCATTTATCATAAGTGGCATTCATAATTATACAGGAATTAATTTCATAACACACTACAAAAAATCTCTTTCAACAATTATAATCTACATAATATATCGTTTTATATAAGTTGATAGGAAGGAGAAAATTTTTTTTACCAAATCCATTAATAGCTTAATTTTTAGCAGCAATCATCTCGACAAGCAAATCTGTATTCAGATTTAAATGCTATTAAATCTCTTTTATTATTACTTCTAGCAATTGAAGTATGTATAGCTTAAGTATTCATATAATTTGACAGGAAGAAAAAATTTATTTCAACTATTAGATTAAAATAAATAATTCAAGCTTATTTTTATGTTTATGGGACTAAGTTATCTAGGAATTTTGAATCGAAAAATATTTTACTTTTTGGCAAATAAAAAAATGAATAAATTTATAAAATAAAATAAATATAGTCAAGCTAATATACGCTATTTCAGGAAATTGCTTTAATCTTCCCATTCCTAAAGCAATATTCAGAGCAATTAAACATCATCGAAAGTATCTAATAGGTTTTTTAGGCTGATTCTAATGTGAATTCGGCTATGCTTCATAAAATGAATTTTTTTGGTTCATCAGTAATGCTGAGCAGGTTATGTAAAATTATCTAGCTTTTTTCTATTTCAACACAGACGCCATTATGTTGAAGTTAGGAGCTTATAAATGCCATCGAGCGCGCGCATCTAGATATTTTAATAGACTTTCACTTAAGCCATCAAATCCTCTTCATGGTCTGTCAATAGGACATTCTTTATCGGTAATTTACTGGTGATCAATGAACCGCTCATCCGGTACTCCAATTCCATTTCAATCCGTAAATGCTCTTTATTTACGTATATTATTTCATATGAGTACATCTGAGATTTGACCTGCAGTCATAAAGACTGCTGGTCAAATCGATTTTTTCACCCAAAAATAGCTCTAGAAATGCAAATCTACTCTTGGCAGAGTTGAATGCTGTTTTTAAGAAGTGTTGGCAGAGGATTGGAATGCTTACAAATTTTAATCAATAGAAAATGTATCTGATCAAAAAATTGAAAACATGCAAAATTATTCGACATTTTCAAATTCCTCTTAGTGCTTTTTTTGGAACATACTTATAAGAATCGAAACTTAAAGTTTTCATTTTTTCTTCAAGAGGAGAGACAATTTTATCGTAGTTAATAGTGAATTCTTGCATGGTTTAGAGGGTCGTTTAATTTTTGGAATTTTTTCTATAAAATCTTGCATTGAAAATGACACTTTTTCATATGGTCATTGATTAATCTCTGTTTCATTGGTGCAAAAATGTATATATTACTTTCATTGAATGTGCTCTGTAAAATCCTTTACACTTCATTGTAGTAATTTGAGTTATTTTTAAATCTAATACTTCACATTTATTAATGACAATATTTTACAAATGAAAAAGATATGTTGATAATGACACAATTTATAAAGACATGACAAAACTGTAAGCAATCAAATAATAAATATAGCAATTCCTAACTTCATAACTTATTTACGCAAATTCTAGGTTTTGTATTGACTATTAATTTAAATTAATGCATGGAATAGTGTAAGAAAAAATAGCTTATAAATAATTAATCAGTTCTTACAGTAGTAAACAGAGAAAAAGACATTACAATTCTGTAAAATTTATTTAGTTCCGACTCTAAATTTATTTTCATTAAAGAAGATGGCAAATAAACGTAGCAGTTTTGTTTGACAGACATCAATACCGAACTAAAGTTTGAACTTGAAAAGTTGCAAACTGAGTTTGAAGCTTATTCAAGAAACAATACGTCAAATTCAAGGCAACTTTAGTTCCATGATGACAATAAAATTACAATAGGTTTGCTATTGAATATTAAGTCTTATGTGCAAGGGAAATTCGAATCAATAATTAGCAATAAGGGCATTGCACACATCATCGGCGGTATGAGTGTAATATTTAATAGCACATTTTTAGAGCTATGTCAAAATATATACACTACCCAATTTATAGTTGTTATTTATATTACAAAGCAAACTACGAAATGAATAGAATCCTTATGAACAATTTAGTAGAATGTTTTTAATGTTGTATTTCATTTAGTGTGTGGAAATTGCTCAAGAACAGTGAGGATGTCGGTTGAATTAGCTGAAAAAAAAATTGAAAATTGCTCTATATTTTAAGAATAACTACATAAGTTTCTTAAGACAAGTTGCAGAAATTTTACAAAAATGTTTTTCATTAAACAAAAGAAAACAATTCTTTGAAATAACCATAAAAACACTCGGCCTTTCATTTTACCAACTAGTATGAATCTTGGACAGAAATATTCCACAAGCATAACCTTCAGGCAAGAAATTTTACCAAAAGATTTTGTCTTTATAAGCAGTTTTGTCAACCCGAATGAATCATCTAAAAAATTATTTTCGGCTCAGTTATAATTTGAGCCAGTTTTAGTTTTTTTGGAATATTTTATTCAATTCATAAGCAATTTTACTTGAAATATACTTTTAACCAAGTGGAACTTACTTGGGAACATTTATTCAAGGGAAAGCCATTTTGCCAAATAACCTAAAATTTATTTTATTCAAACGAAATTTAAGAAATTTGCTCTTTAGACAAGAAACAAAAGTACTTTGAAATGTAATATTTTTCTCCAAATCACACACAAGACAGAATTTTTATCATTAAACTTCTCACAAGAGAAGTCACACATTAGTTAATAAAATGTATACTAATTACTAAAACTTTTAGAGATATTGATTTCAACTGGTTCATCAAAATTACTGTTTAAAATAATAACTTTTATTAAAAAATTTCATGAAAATAGAAGAAAATATTATCAGTGGAATAAATAAAAATAATAATAAAAATATAGGATATATAAATACTAATAAAAATATAGGATTTCTTTACATTTTATTTTAAAATGTATTAACGTCCTTTTTCTCAAAATTTATAAAACAAAAATTAAGGGTAACTCATCATTTCCGTTTAATTAAAGTATTTAGGAGATCTGAAATTTATCCTCTATTAAAAGAATTCACATCAATATAAACGCGTCTACGTCTCATACTTTTAAATATAACTGCTCTAGCTAATTTAAATGCTGCAGAAACCAGAAACAAGTAATTTGTTAAACAAATTTAAAAAGTGATAAATGCATTATTCCAATCTTATTAGTTTAGTAAACATTAATGAGAAATACTTTTTTTTACATAGAATTTGAAATAGTAAATCATAATTTGATGATATTCATACAAGAAGCAGATCATTAATGTTACAAATTCTTTAAAGATTCGAAACTTGAAAACTCACAAACTTTAATGCATTTCCCTTAATTTTGAATCCATTACTATTACTAATCTATCATTTTGAAAATTTTTATGTGTCATAAGAGAATTACGAATAGTTTAACTGGAGTCTCTAATGGATTAACCTGATTTTTAAAGTTTAATGGCTATAAATCACATCCGCATAATCCACATATTTCACATTAATTTATGTTATTATCAGATGAATGTATTGTGTGGTGTAGTGTTTGTAACTGAATTTTCTAGAAATTGCCTGAACCAATTTTTCAACTGGTTATTGTGATAACTGGTGAGTTAATGCGTCAATTGAAGGAAAAAGATGTTAAATGTTCTTTTTTAACCAACATCTTTCGCTGCCAAAACTTATTTTCTAATAAAGCATAGGCATTTTTAGCAATTCGACAATTTTCTTTTCATTGTTTGCTTCGGTATTTTGTGAAAGACAAGGCACTTTTAACAAAAAAATTCATTTTAAATAACTTTTTTATAGCCAATGACCAAGTCTAACCACAACGCGAATAACAACCAAACTCAACCAATTTTTTGTGGTAGAGCAGATTTTTCTACTCTCTTCCTCACAAAAATAAGAGTGAGATAGAAAAAACAATTCAATTTGGGAAGAGATACAGGACGAAATGTTTTAGAGAGTTAAAACAAGCTAATGAAATTCGCTTGAAATTTGGCAATTCATGTGAATTACATTGGAACTATTATTTTCCTATTTTTGAGATTATAGTATAAAAAATTATAAAACGGAACAATTTACATTAGCCTCCTCTGTTCTTAAATAAGAATTCGACACTTTTGACGTATTTATGTATAGTATTTCGCCTCCCTCCCCCAACAGATTTGAGAACAAGACACATTGAGAAAGTATAAATTGTTTTTCCGTCATACATTATTAACTATTAATATACATTTATTCTCAAGAATGAAATCAAATAAAAAAAATAGTCTTAGTCGCAGTGACTTTAATGAATAAAAAATGAATATACATAAATAATATACTCAAATGAGTATATAAATCAAAAGTAATTGCCATAAAGTTTTCATTATTTTAAATTTTTTTATATTTCTTATAAAAGAATATCTGAACAGAATTATTTTACATTTCTAGCTTATAAATAAATTTATAATAGAATAATATGTTGTATTAAAAAAACTTATTTTAAAGACACTATTTTAAGAAAAATCTTGTTATACATAGTTTTGCTATTTAATCGAACATAAAACAACGAAGTTCAGAGCTTGTTTAGAAAAATTTATCTGAGATTATTTTTTTTTTCATCTTGATTGTACACCTTACCAAAAATTGTATAATTCATTTGCCCATTATATTTTTGAAAAGTTATTAGCTATGAATCAAATTGATGCAATTACTGGTATAAGTTATTGAGCAATCAATTCATTCATTCATTCATGAGAAAACAAGAAATTTAAAAGAAGTTCTAAGAATTGATTTGAAAATTTCATTTACAAGCTTTTAAATCTGATTTATTTGAACAAATTCTGTAACTTAACAAATACTGATGGCCAGCGCGAGTTTATTGCAATAACAACCAAACATTTTTTTCTTAAAAAAAGGAAATTTAAAAATGCAATATATCCTTTACTTTCATTTGAAAAACTAAAGTAGTTTTTTTTTTTATTTGGATAAGAATAATCTAAAACAAATAAAATTAATGATTTATTAAAAAGCTTAAATAAGGGAACTTTAGCAGTAAGAAATTCATTTGTTATAAGAATGATGTTTATTAACTTGAATAAATATGAGGTATGGTATAAATAATTGTATTTTAAAATGCACAAAAAAACATACTTATGGTAATATTTTGTAGCTAAGTCACCATTAGCATTTGTACAAACTATTTGTACAAAAATTCTCGAAGTGGCATGGAGTTTATTAATCAGTGAAAGTTTCACCCATAAATGTAGCTATGATAAACATATGCTGAACAAATACAGTAGTAGCACTGAGAAACAAAAAATGTCCTTTAAATAAAAATATCTGTTGACTGAAAATAATGAATCTGAAATTGTTTTGTCTGCCATAACCATTTTTTCAAAATACATATTTTAGCTTTTTATGTATTTTTCGATAAATTTGTATGCTTCATTAACAATGGAATCATCGCTTAAGTGGCTACCATTTTAGCAACTTTGACAGTATAAGTTTTATGTATATTCTTAAACTTTCTAAAATGTATTTTTACGAACTATTAAATTTTCAATTCTTTAAATCTAAGGATTTCGTGTTTGATTTATGCCAATTTTGATATAGAAAATATTAAATCAAAAATAAATAACTTTGGTATTTCTTTGAGAGCATGATGAAAATTACATGTATAGAATTTTTATTTCTAATGAATATGGCTTATAGAATTTTAATAAATTTCTGAATTGATATCTACATTTTAAAAAAGCAATAGTTTTATGTTAGATACATTTTACAATATGATTCGGAAAAAAAAAGTACAAAATAGAATAGAATAATTACGAATAGAATAAATTTATAAAAATAATTTAGAATATATTCATATTAATAGAAAATTAAAGATTTACAATGTTCACTCTCATTTTGAATAGTTTAAGTTGTACGTGTACTAATGGCAAATGACAACCACAGACATAAAAGGATTAAAAAGTAATTTACTTGCATATTTTTGGTTATCAAATGACTTTCTTTATACAAAACCTAAACTATCTGAGGAAGCTCGTTAGCTTTCTCCAATGACATATGGCAATTATTCAATCTCCCTTATTAGCTGGTGATTCTTCAGTTCTTGTTGATTATGATTAATATTCTGAAATTTGAAGGTTTTATATTAAGATTCCATGTATAAGTCGTGAAAAATTAGTTAATTGTAGTTTTGATGGAACACTTTATTTGGGTATAGAAAATTTAAAACTTCATAATATATTTAAAAAGCATAGTCTCTTTAAACATTAAAAATATATTTAGATTTTAGTTTAATATAAAACTAACTTTCAATATATTTCAATTAATTATATTACAGTTACAAAATTTAATTATTCAAACACAAATGTTTAAATATGATAAATTAATAATAAAATTATAGAAGTTTTAAGTAATTTATCTCAGTTTACTTTAAAATAATAATAGAAAATTAGTGTCTATAGGAAGTATCCAGCTTCTTGTATCATCCAGCTTAAAATATAAGTAGTACATAATTTTACATCTAAAATGTATTCATTCGATTTCTATGCTTCTTTATTAAAAATTTTAATTAAATATATTAAAATTGTAATAAGAATTTGTTATTCATTGATATATAATAAGATAATTAGATATTGTTTTTTGATACCAAAATTATAATAATTAGAAATGGTTTATATTTTAAATGTTTATAGAAAAATTTTGCAATTACAGGAAATATTACTGCATAGAACCATTAACTACATTTTAATAGAAATTAAGCATGTTAAATGTTTTTCCTGCGATTTCTATATTTTATTAGATTAATCACTATTTTAAAACTAACTGCATTTAATTGATAGCAAGAGTCTAAACTATAAAACTAATATGCTGAATATTATAATATGTGTATAAGTTATTTAACATCTCAGGAAATGAGGTTTGTTTCATAGGCTAATATATTTTCGTTAAATGCAATGAAGTTTCTCATGTGTGCATTTGATTTTGGTTTAATTTTATTAACTAAGTCAACATGTTTAAGATAAGTTTATTGAAATTATAATTTTTGAATATAAGACATTAAACTAATTGATTAAACTATTTGTACTTCTTTTGAAAGTACATAATTATTTATTAAATGTTAATTTAGTATGTATTTGAAAACATTAAATATTAGAAAGCTTTTGTAATAGAAATTCAGTGAGTAAATACAAATTTATTTCACTGGCTTATAATATACAATTTCTTATTAAGTGAACATTTTAAAATATTGGTACGCATGAAAAATTAAATGTATCTGCAAGAAATATTTCAATCTAAGAAATAAATTCTATCTTTCATATTCTAATAATTAAATTCCAGTGTTCTAAAACGTAAACCTTTTTTGTTAAGTTTATGTTCCTGTTCTTGCAACGATGTGACCAGAAATTATAATCTTTGAATGCCTGGAGTTATACAATAGTTATCTTGCAATGGTTGTCTAACTGAATCAAATCCCGACATTTTAAGCTTCAAATTGAAATAAAATTATTCTTAATAACGAATAAAATTTTAAAATGGACAATAATATCCAAATATTTTCTAAATGAAATAAATTACTAGTTTTAAAATATATTTAATACCCTTAGTAAAATAATTTTTTTTAAATTAGCATTCAATACACGATATAAAGCTCTCGTCTTTTAATGTTTCCCATTAATAAAACTATTTTATGATCAAATTGTAAATAAAATAGAAAACATACGATAACATCAAAATAATACCTATGGAAATAAAATTACAAGTTTTAAAAAACAACTTCAGTAAGAAAATAAATTTTTAAAAATATATGCCTTTATATAAGTATTAAAATAAAATTTCTCCCCCACTCTTCTAAGTACGGATAAGAAATCTTTCATTTTATCTTAAAAAATTCACATTCCATGGGTCATGAAATTGCTTCCCATTCTTGAAGATTGATTTTGGGTGTCCACTTTGAGTGTCGATGAACTCTCCTTTTCTAAACTACTCTTAATTTACTCATCCTAAATCACTGAGGTCTGACTGTGTCCGACTACATGATTCCTTGTTGTGAAGATCAGACAACCCTTACATTTTACTTTTTGATAGGTTTATTTGACTAATATGCTTTTCTGTATCCTAAGGCACGACTTTTATTTAAGTGGATAATTGTTGGTAGCGTTTAGAAATATGTTAAACGTAATTTTTTGTGAATGCTGTATATCAAAAAATTGTTAGCCAAGTTTTTATTTAGCATGAACTCCTGTACCGATTATTTAAAATACTAATTATTGCACAATTTGAACTTGTTTTAAATATGGACTTGTCGGTTTTAAAGATTTAATTATTTCAATAGTCAAATTTTATTAACGTGCAAAGTTTCGTAGCTTTGGATGAACTTGTCTTTGGGTCATATGTTTTTCTTCAACTCGCTGTATATGTATGCATAGAGAAATATTAAATTTTTGTTTGAAAATTTTATTTTTCATGAACTAATAAGTTAGTGGTAGACTGCGTTAATTCTTGAAAAGGATTTAAATTAATGAAGAATCAACTAATAGAAACGCTTACAGTAAAACGCTTTTATGCGTCTGTTAAGTCACTCAAAACTTCACTGAAAAAGTTTCAAATGATTAAATAACTCAAGAAAATTTAAGAACTAGTATAAATTCATGTGGCTTATTAAAGAAATGCTTTATTTAAAGGATCATTCTTGATGAGATAAACCACAATTGATAAAGGGGCTCATCACACCTTTACGATGTCCCATAAAGCACATAATCAATGCTTTGGAAACTACAAAAGTCTTAGAAAGTTTAATTTATTAATTCAATATATCCTTTACAGGATCTTTCATTTGTATCCATACAATTTACGTTTATTGCATCCCTTAAAATAGATAAATGTTTAGTAGAAATCATTTGCCACTTTGGCTCTTGCGAAATTGGAACGACAATTGATATGGTTGCTTACAGTCTCCTAGAAGGACCGCGATAGTCTGATTGATTAGAGCGTCGCTCTCATTATCGAAAGGTAGCGAGTTCAAATCCCAGCTTAATCGAAGATTTGTCATGTTCACTAAAGGCCACTGGGGCACGTTAAAAAGGTCGTGGTTGCAATGTCCTCCATGTGAAATGATACTTCTGGCAGGCCAAGTATTGGGGAGTCTTCAACTTGATCCCTGCTTCTAAATTACAAGGCTACCACCCTGTTGCTTCCATCTATCTAACTGTTAGAGACCAACACAGGGTTAGGTACAGGGAAGCATGCTGGTTCAACAGCAACAGTATCCTAGATGGATGAAACTCACTGTGCACTGCAGGAGACACCATATTACCTTTATAAGGTTAAAATGATCACAAGATCAACTCATTGCATACTCCACTAGGTTCCACCATTTCTTTATTTATTTCTTTTTTGAAGAGAATTGTCAGCTTCCAGAGAGGAAAACGTGCGCAGGGACTTCAATGTGGAACATCAGTTTTTTTACGTCAAAATGTTTTTTTTTCTGACGGCTGGTAAGATATGCTTAGGTTACATTAACAATGATGTAAGATGGTGAAAAGCTAGTCAAGATATTCAAAAACAAATTCGTAGTATCTAAATTAAATGTAAAGTCTAAGATACAGCTAGAACCAATGTTTCACCTCTTTGAATCAAATTTACGCAGCAGGAGAGATACTATTGCGAGACAAAGCGGTATAGCGAACCAAAACTAATATCTTTCTTTACAACCACATTAGAAAACAAGCAAGACATGATTACCAAATTGATCCACAGTATCTAAAACTAATGTAAAATCTCTAGGGATTTTATACCAACAGCACTTTTTGTTTATTTTAGGCTATATTTATCAAAGAAACTATGAAAACATTATGTAAAAATAAATTCTCCTTACCACAGCATATTTTTTTTATCTCATCCGTATTATTGTCAAACACCATGATGGCAATAAATACTAGTGCCAATCAAAGAATATTTTTGTGTACTAAGCATACAATCATTGTGTTTTTATCATGATCCCTTTACTTATTTGCAGTTAAAGCAATTGCCTCCAGACCATGATTTCCTTGCTTGGAAAGGCGTCGTTCTCATGATCGGGTGCTGATGAATTCTGTATCTAATCTACTCGAAGGTGCGTTGTATTCACTAACGGTGACTATGACATTTAAAATATGTTATTTTATGTAGCAATGTGTTTTCTCTGCTGTGACGTGGAAAGGAGGTTGTCCCCTTAGTTGTCGACCTCGTCGCTTGACCGTTGTTAAAAATTACTGCCGGACTGACTGTGTTTAGTAGTTCTTATGTCTTCAGAAATATGCATTTAAAACGTGTTACAAGCAAACAAAAATTGCTTCCCATGTTTGAAATAAGAAGAGTGTAAAGCAAAGAAAACCTTGCCAAGTTGAATCATGGCTGTATCTCAATGACTTAACAAGGGATGATGGCCTTGGAATATATTTCTGGATGATTTATTTTGGAATTACGAATGATATATTTTTGCTTCGAGTAGAGATATTTGTCAAGATGGTTGTTTAAGAGATTCTGAGGTTTTTTTTTTTTTTTTTTTTTCTTTCGACATGCAAGTATTGTCAACTTTTTTGATTTGGCTAAAAAGTGGATAGTTTTCAAGTTATCAAAGGATAAAATAGAATACTCGGTTTTTTAATTTTGATTAATAAACCTTCTAGGTTATGTAGAAATGAAAGAGCGATGTTATCAGGGAAGATTGAAAGTCACATAGAGAACTATCATGTAATTAGTACTTGTAATATAACACATGTGAAGAGAAGCATTCAAATATCATGGGTCTACTATACATAGGATTAAGTCTTAAACGTAGGGTCAAGAGCTTAAAATGCATACCCTTATAGTTCAAATAGCTCAATGATGAATATCAATATTTAAAAACACTGTTGGGATGATCACACAAAGCTTTCAGAATTTTGTGATTAATTGTTGATTTTGCACACTTGTTAAGAAATGGATATAAAATCCCCCCACCCCCATAGTACTTCATCATTTCAGAGAAATGGTGTTTAAACCAGTAAATACACACAAATTTTGTCAGCAAAAGTACTGTTTTATTAAATCGTAGATTGATTCCCCTACTGTAAAGGAAACTTCAATGTGAATAAAATTATTACATCCCTCGTTAACAATTCTTTATTGTAATAAAATAATAGAAAAACTATACAAAGCACCGAGAGTGAATACTGAAATTAAAAAAAAAATAAATAAATAAATAAAACTTAATGAAATCTGTATAAGTTCGTCTAAGATGTAAGAATTACTTTATGAGAAAAAGTTTAAGATGGTTGGCTGACATTGTAATCTTGATACTGACATATATCAAGCTTATTTAACAATTAAACGTAGTTCAAAAGATGTTACCTAGGTTACGTTTCTTAAGAAAGATTGATATCATTAAGGCAAATTTCTTCAAGATAAATTCAAATTGTTTCTTGGTTCATATGCATGAATCAGTTGATAGTTTGCAACCATATATGAATTTTCTCTTGCTTCTGAAATACCATTTTTTATAGAAATTTTGTTTATGCATTTAACACAAGAAAGCCTTTCATGCCTGGTGACGGGAAGCATACGAGGTTTTCACTATCATTTTTGAAAACTAATTGAGAACAAATCAGGATTTTTATTCGAATTTAATAGAAATAAATAAAATTAGGAAAAGGCAAAATTTATTAGTTGATAAAATATTGGGGAGTCTTAAGGGCTGTACGTTTTTTTTTTATAGAACATTTACTCATAAAAGGGTGTAAAAATTAAGTTCACATATGCATAATGAAAGGTTGTTAAAATGAATTTAATCTTAACTGTAATAATCTGATCGTGAAATGCAAATCGCCTTTTAGACTAGGTTTACATAGTTAATATTACTGAAATTGATTTCTTAGGAGAAGATGAAATGCTCCTTTAGTTGATTAAATGTTGCATATTTTTGATATAGTATAATGGTGTAAAAAGTTCTTGGAACGAGAAGTAATTTAAAAGAATTTATCTCTCCCTAATTTTAATTGTTAAGTCTGTCTTATAGGGGAAAAAAACTGATGTGTTAAAATTTATGTGACTAGAATTAAATTCTATAAATCACGTTCGCCTTTTTTAATGAAAGTTAACTGTATGATGTTAGAGATACCCTTTAGATTACCAAAACGTTTTACGACTGGAGTTTCATTAAATATTTGCTTGGTTTCTGCAGTTTTATCACAGCATGAAATTCATACTAAAAAAAAGTAGAACTAAATGAAATGGTGATATTACCAAGAGATTACTTGTGATCTTATATTTTCAAATAATCATTTCAATTACAATAATTTTTCTTATATAATATAGTCTACAGAAAATATGTAGCTTAATAATATTGAACATTTCACTTTCTTTATTTCTGCGTTATCTAGCCACATGAGTTACGAGACCATTGATAGTGTAATTATGCACATTATTATTTCAAATTTTTATACATCCTATTTATTCGACTTAGTCAGTACAAGAAAGTTTTGAGCTATCCTTCCGAGTCTAGATGAGTGGAAGAAAACATTTTCTCACCATCAACACTGGCACTAGCGCTTTTGTAGACCTGATCCTTCCTCAGAAGATATTCCCATTCTGTCCTCACAGCAATTGATTTTCATTTCTTTACTGTTAAGATGGCAAAATCCCCACTCACGCAGTCTTTCCATCTCTTTTCGGGCCTTCTTCTTGATCCTTTATTGAAGGGGGTTGCATTAAAATCTCTTAATGCTGTTTATTCTGGGATCATTCTTGCTACATGCCCTGCCCATCTCATTCTGCTAAGTTTTACGGACATGATGATTTCATCGCTATGAAAATTTCGAAATTATCGTCTTTTTTCCAGTTGTTATTATCGAAGACAGAGCCAAAGATGTTTCACAGGACCTTCCTTTCGAAGATCGCTGAGTTTTTCTCTTCTTTTCTTGTTAGGTCTAAGTTTTTGAAGTATAAGTCAAACAGATTTAATCAATACGTTATATAACAAAATCTTTTTATAAAGATTTTAGTAGTTATCTTAAACAGAAGAAGCAACAATTGGCTGCGATAATTCTTATTTTTATTTTAGGATTTATGTCATTTTGTAATTTATTTCTGATAGGAAACAGCCCTAAAATGGGAAGTTGATACTGACTACACAATAAACCTGTGATGAGTTGGTCATAATACAAAATAATTGTACGAAAGAAGATCGGCTATCATATGTAAGGGCAACTAAATAATATTCATCATTCTATTAAAGCATTTACTGCAAAGTTTCCGTAAATATGATTTCTATCAGTACTTAATTGAATCTCGATATGATACAGACAATGATTAATATCTAATCTCATCCAATGAGGAACCACTTTAAGAGAAAGTAATTATGAATTTTTATCAGAAGCATCACGGAATCAGTGTCGTGATAGCAAATAATGGCTATTCAAAATTTTTGTAAGCTTACAGTTAAAAAAAAAGAACCATTTTATTGAGTCATGATTTGTTATGTCGATTAATGATGCAGTCAGCAAAGTACGTTCTTATTTGAAGACTTCTTGAATCTGCCTTATATGCTTGCCTTATCACATGTCTTGTTTAATGTCCTCAACACTTCTTGTGTGATCAAGAGGGCATAAAGTCCATACAAGAGCATCTTACAATCCAGCACTCATCCGTCTTTTTGAAACTTCGATTTATTTTGAGATTCGCTTCATTGTCAGTATAAAAGCATTTTTGATAATCTTTGCAAGAAATAATCTCCATAGGGAATATAAATTTTTACGACTTAAGTGGATAGGTTTATTATTATTATTATTTTATTCTTTTTTTTTTAACAAATTTTACAGTGTTTGCATAATGTACACTCATTCTACAGTTTTAATTATTCGCACAACATCTTGTATGAGATCTTTATGGCAAAATCGAAGATGCTCAATTATTTAATCCTGGTACATCAAATTTTATTGCAAAAAATGTATTCAATTTAAAAATATCCAAAACTAAAACTTTAATATTAGCACACATTTCAGCACCTCCATCATTACTATATAAGATTTTCTATTACTCGATTCCCTTTTTAATGTATGAAAACAAATGAAAATTGATTTATCAGCATTTTTTAAATTAAAAATATAACTCATAGTACATTTATTTACATGAAATTGCAACACAATAGCCCCAAAAATATTTTTTATGAAATTAAACATTTTATATAGCATTTCTATGAAATTTTTCTAATTACAGATAGATATTAATATTTAATTAATACTATCCATTTAATAATAATTACTATTATACTGAAAACACATTATTAAATTGAATTTAAGGACGTTTGATATTCTAGATATTGATTTCCCCGATATCTAAAACATAATCTAATTAGCCTATGACAATTGGCATGAACATACTTTTTTCTATGTATAAAATAAATGAATTTGTAAAATAAAACTGCTAATATATGTGATATTTTACATACCGATTATCATTACGTTAAAAAAAAGTATAAAGAGGTAATACATAAATAGTTATTTTAATTTTCTAAACTCCAGAAAATTGAATTTCCCTTTTGTAATTTAAATGAAAAAAGTAGTCCAAATTAATCCTGATTAAATAGGATTTTAGTGGATAAAAAATTTAAAATTCTATATAACTATTCAAATTTTTATTTTTAAGAGAAAGGAAAGTTGATTTTTATAACCCCTTCAAAAAACAAATATCCATAACTGAATCAAAAATTTAATTTAGATGTATAAGTTATCTTTAAGGAAAGTGACTAGTGAACAGATTAATCGACCCATCTTGAATTCCTTTATCAATAAGTAGATGATGAAAAGGGTGGGGTAAACTTGAACTTTTGAGTAAAAAAAAGATCAAACTAAGAATCTTCTTAAAGGAAATAGCTCTTCATGCAGATATTTTGTGGTATTTCGGGTTTAGCTTTTAATAAAATATGTAGCATAAAGATTTTTAGAAAAAATTATATACAAAGTTTGATATAAAACGGCTGATTTAAAATAAGCAGCAATATATAAATCACCATTTATTTTATTGAATTTTTCCTTTTAGATGATTTCACTTTTAAATGAAAAGCTGAAATATTTTATTTAAATGAGCAAAGTTATGATTCAATTGCCAAAGAGATTAGATAATAAGATAAAAATATAAATAGAAACTCTATTTTAGCTAAATAGATTAAACTTGGAAATTGAGGAAATTTGGTCGAAAAAAAAAAGTAATAAGCATTTATTGATGTAAAATTTTGACAATTTATTGAAACATGATTACAACAAAAAGTACTTTTATTTTAGAAGCAGAGAAATGACAGCCTTGATTAGCTGTTTATAAAATAAATAATTAAACATATATAGAGATGCTGTGAATGTCATCGTCTGAAAATCAACCTCTTTTTGAGTAAGTAATTCTGACTACTAATTTAATGTGTACGTACTCTAAATCACATTCAATTGTAAAAATACAATTTTAATTACTTTTTCTTAAAAATTATTTAAAATTTTCTATTATCTTGTTTTTAAATAAATTATGATGTAAAAACATAAAATTAGACTTTTTAATTACATTTAGCATAATTTTTATGAGATTAGTAATTTTTTGGAAAATTTCAGTGTAATTTAAACGAAACGGTTAACATTCAACAGAAAATTGTTATGTATGAACTTAATTTAATTTAGGCATAATATTTAGTTGTTTTTTCTAAATGAAGCAAAATCTAATAAACATATTGAATTCCAAAGAAAATATGGTTAAACATGCACAACAAGATGGTAATTTTACGAAATTTTACTTTCCTTAAAAAATATCTGTAAATGAAAAAGTTCTTCAAATATGTACTCAAACGTTTTCTTCATTTCATAGATAATAGCACTTAAAACATGTAGACCAAGTAAATACATATGTTTTCATTATTACTTGAGATATCGTGTTAACGGTTTGGAAATTTTGTGAAAAATAAAGTTATGGGAAATCCGTCTTTAAAGGGATAATTTCGCTTGTGGTAGGTAATAAGTCCAATAACTTTATTTTTCACAGAATTTCCAAACTGTTGACACGATATCTCAAGTAATAATGTTGCCACTTTTTTCGGAATGCATAAGCCAAATAACGGCCTTATACTCATGGGTACCAATCAGCATATTATAGAAAAACATAAAAATTTAAAAAAAAGAAAAAAAAAACTACTAAAATACTACTTTTTTATTACCATTTCTGGTTTCAAAATGCAATTTCCGGTGACGTTTTTAAAAAAAACAATATATTTTTAAAAACTTTTTGTAACTTTATTCTATTTGACATACACTAAAACGGAAAATTGTTCTTGAAACTGGAAAATTAAGGATACAACATTCACAGATAAAAAAAATTTGACACATGTGATCGAAAAGCAACTTTTCAACCTAGGCAGGATACCTTACCATGATACCTTACCTTGATACATTAAATTTCCGCTGCCATAAAAGTAGATTTCGGGGACTTTGAAGGGCAGGTAATGGGTCCCTGATTCCTTTACATGAGCATGAGACGGGAATCTGTGGATAGGCTGAACCAGAATTCATTGAGAAAAGAACGATCGACCAATGATCCATACTCCAATATATAGGCTTTCTGCACCATACTAAAAGGACTCCTCTATTGCGGAGAAGTGAGTGGGACTCAAATCACAGGTCTTCGTGTAAAATAACTTTTCTCATGAAGTCTTTTGGGAGCAGTCATCAATGAAACAGGGTTTCCTGAGACTGTATACAAGTCACGAGAAAGCTGAGAAGCTGTAGTACCCCGGTTACTTCTCGGTAGCATAGACAAAGGTCTATCATCTCCAATCATTGCAGCTCTTGACGACCTTGCTCAGGCATTCACTCAATAGATCCGGTCTTCTGGAACTGTTTAAATAAGATGCTGGCATTAAATTGAACTCTGCAAATCGGGGCTTGAAACTAGCCTGCTTCGAGCCTCCCTACAATTCGCTATTTCATTCCATTATCTAAACGTTGGTGATTATTCATTGTTACTGCTACAATTGGAATTTATTCGATTGTTGCACAAAAGAACCAGTAAATTCTGCAAGTTGTGCAATCGAACGAAAAAAGTGTTTTATAACACGAACTTATAAAGTTTGTTCCTCTACTGGCTCGTCCCACACATATATGTACGCTGATGGATTCGATCTACATGATTTGCATATTTGTCTAATAGTGGTTTTACATTTCATTCAATTCTTTTCAGAATATTCAACAAAATATGCAAATTCTAAAAATTTTGAACACCAATATAGATGACATCAGTTGATAACAAAGGAAATTCAAATTTGCATGATTAGGAAGACTTTGGAATAGTTTAAACTCTAACAAATGTCATGTTATTCTGATAAGAATAAAGTTAACACCCTAAAAGAGATCTGAAAGAACTGTTCAAGAAGGAAAAAATAATTTTTATTTTACAGTAATGAGATTTTTTATCAATGTGTGTTAATAGACATGAAAGTTAATATGACATTTGTAGGGGAAAAAAACAATAAATGTACAAGTAGTAGAAAATTGTTCCTTGAAGTTATCGAATATTTTTTATCTGATAAAAAATATTCGATAGATCAGCAAAAATAAGAAAATCACGAATTCCTCCCATCCTTAAGAAGCTTACGTATAACTTCAACATCTCCTAAAAGCCAAAAAGAAATGACAGGTATCCCTATGTCATTGTTTTTCAAGCTAAATTCCATTTGTTCAACCAGTATTACAAGACTAACTGACCAAAAACAGCAATTAAGCAGCGAAAAAGACAATAAATTTTTAATATAATTCATTAATTAATTCGTCACTCTATCACTTGTTCACATGTGATCTAATTTGATCGGAACCATTGGCTTCAAGTGAATTTTGAGTTACTACAAACATGCATGAAGAAGTCGAACACACGAAATGTTAAAATCCAAAGTTTATGTTTACCTCATAAAAATTTAAAACACAACATATATATATATATATATATATAATCCTGAGTTATCCTAAGAAAATTTAATGTTTTCATATAGCAAAAGAAAATTTTAACAAAAATTAATTAATGAAGAAAACACTGATATATGTATATTTCAAAAATTGTATGATTAATATATGGTATTCCAAATATTGGGCAATGAATTTGCTTGATTTGTTTATTATTGAAATACAAATTTAGTGATTAAAAATTATGTAATACAGACTTGTATGTTTGTATATTAAGGAAAAATTTAATTTTTTCTCTTCGTTCTGGGATAGTTGTTATCAGATAGTATTCTGAAATAACATGTTAGGAATTGCAATTCGAAATTGAAGTTCTTAACAATTAATTAGAGAAATAATCCTGAGGTGTCAAGCAGATGTGGTTTGTTTATCGCTCTTTATAATTTGTTGGGCACGAGGCTTAATTAAATTAGATTTTAGAGTATAAATTAAACTAAATTTTCACAAAATAGCTGTTTTCTTCACGTTTATGATAATGCGTAAAAATTGACCAGAAGAAAAAAATAAAAGCTTTATATATCACTTTTATATTTCCCATTTTATTTCGATCATAATCTAACAATATTTCTATGAACATATTTATTCACTTATCATTTTCGAAAGTAAATATGAAATGTCAATTTCTTTTACGCTGTGGAAATAAAATGTGAAAATAATAAATATTAACACATGATGATGCTATTTTGTGTATGAAAAAAATTAATACAAAAACGAAAAAACATAATTTTATAATGTCTTTAATAAAATAAAAGTTTCTTCAGTTTACTAACAAAAAATATGAGATTTTTTGCATTTTGATCATGAATCCATTCGAACGCTGCGGGAACAGTTCAGGGAAAATGAAGAGAAATAAAGCCGCTTTCTGCCGATTTTTCCCTAAGTTCCTCTCAATACATTTATTAAATTAACTTTACAGAGGGCAGCACTTTCTTATACGAATTCGGGGGAGTGTGAGAAGGAATATTACAATTTATTTTTCTTTTATAAGTAGAAATTATAAATAATTTTATTAGAATTAAATTTTATTTCCATGTAGATAAGTAAATTATTTTTATTATATAGTAGATAGATCATTTCCTGTTTTTCAAATCAGTACGAAAATTTGACCAAACATTTGAATAAAATGAAAAAGTATTTCACTAATAGAGGGCAGCACATATTGGATATCAGAAAATATAATAGCTAATATATATATATATGTGTGTGTGTATACGAATTAGTGTGTTCCTTTTACAAAGAGCTATTATATTCTATTCGTAAGTTATCAATCCACATAAAAAATTTATTATATATAAGAAATATTTACAATATTTCTATAAAGAGTTTTTAAACAATATAAAATTAAAAGTCAATTTTGAAGTAATTTCTAAAAGCAAAACTTCTGCGACTTAATAAATTTTTTTATCCATATCACTAAAAATTTCTAATTTAAAGTAATAGTTAGCTTTCCATAAAGTTCCTGCTAAGAAATCCAAAATGTTAGATTTCTAATTAGATCTAAACCGTTTAGTTTCTAATATAATTCCCGAGAAAACTAAAATATTGAATTTCCTGAACATTGAATATCACGAAATAATAGTTTATTGTTGTGTAATGGTAAAAAAATGTTGCGAGTCAAATTGCTAGGTTGCAAGTGTCAAACTGCAGGAATTAGTTTCTGAATTTATGAATAATAAACCGATCCTTACTAATTATTAATTAATAATTTTATTACAATTTTTTGTCAAATTATTTTCATTAAAACAATGAAAATAATTTGAGTTTTTCATATAAGTGTATTGAAAACTTTAAAATATAATTTGAGTAGGATTCATTACTTAAAACATTACACTTTTTATGATCTTTTAATCATGCCTGAAATAAAAAAATATATATAAGCAAGCTCCAGCTAAATGTAATTATTTGTATTTGGATACAGGATAAAACTTCATTAATTTTAAATTTGACACGATTAATAAATGCATAAAATGCTTTCTTTTATAAACTTAAGTGTATTAGATCAAAATGAAAATTTGTAATCATGTGAAAACAGTTATTTCTTTATATATATATATGTATATATATATATATATAACTGTTAATTATGAAATTAAAACTAGTTTCTAGGGAATTTTTTTAAAAATAGAGTCAAGATTTGTTTTGACTAAAAATGCTTAAATTGTCAAATGCTTAGATTGCCCCTGGTAACGTCAAGAAATGAGATTTTCCCTGTTTATTTTCCATATTTAATTAAGGCCATATCAAATCTGAATAAAACCCTAAGTTATTTAAAATAGTGTGACCCTTTTTTATGTTCAGCGTTTCTATTCAAATAAAATGTGCTTTTTCTGTTGAATACATGTTACAAGAGTAAAGTCGCCAAGTTTCTCTCGCTATAACGGGGAGCAACGAGATGGTTCCAAGCATATAGCTTATATCAAAATCAACTATAGCAGCATTCAAACGTGTAAGATCTCACAACTAACGCTCACGTCAGTACTCATAGTATACATAAATAGTTTCTTAATTCTGTTGAGGGTTAAAGTTCCCTTAAAACATTGGGATCTAATGTAAATGTTTTTTTATTTACGTCAAATAAGAAAATTTAGGGCATGAGAATAAAAGATGGAAAAGTGAAAAAAAAAAGAGGTGATATCATGAGTTATCTTTTCAAATAACATCAACGCATGACATATCACAATTGCTTATTATTTTTTTAAACTTAAAAAATAATTAATCGATTTCACCAATATATTTGTGTCAAAATACTCATTTTAGTTATTCCTACTATTAAGAGATGGCAGCACTATCTGCCATCTAGCAGTCTAAGAAAATATAAATTTATCTGGATAAAATTGATTCATAAATTAATTATTTTATTTTAATTAATAACATAATTTGCTGCTTTATTTCCACCTTAATTAACACACACATTTAAAAAGTTTCAAGTATTTTATAAGTTTGAGTTCAGTATAGAAGAAGAATTTATGAAGGAATAAATTTCCAGGAACTTAAATAATATATAATGTATAATTTTTCGATAATATTAATGCTTCGATAAAGTTTAATAGTTATGACAGGATATTACAATTATTTATAAAAATGTATTATTTTTGTCATTTAATAAAACGTAATTCTGATTATTAAAGTTTTTAAATATTACTTATAAATTTTTTCTAAGAGCCATAGATATTAAATACATTATATTAATTTCGTATAAAGGAAACTATTTCTTTTAAGCATATTACCATTACAACTTACTATAACAATTGATTTCATGGAAAATATTTAACTAAAAGGACCAAAATATATCAATTTTCCTTTAGTGTAAAATGTACTTGAATGGATATTAAATTTATGCCAAAGTATTTGAGATAAATATAGAAATATAATTTCATTTCTAAATTTATTAGAAAACAAAGTTTGAAGTAAAATCAAAATTTGATTAAACTTATTGGTGTTGAAAATATCTTAAAAATATCATCGTGATTATAAATGCAGCGAGATTTCATTTTTTTCAAGATTAAAACAGGTATTTACTTTTTTAAGATTTATCACTAAAAATTATTACAAATAGCCTTTTTCGGCGTCTTAAAGGTCTTACAATTTCTACAACACACTCTGTAAAACAAATACTATTTACATCCCCCGGCACAAGCAACGCCAGCAGTATCATGTGACTCAGTTGGACCAATGAGGATCCAGAGAAACGCTCGCTCCTATCGTTTCTTCTGTTTGGTGAGCCGCAGAGACTGCAGAACGAACGAAAGTCCTACTCCCCTTCTCCTTCCACTCCCTATTTCTAGATCACCCCCACCCCCACCCTGTGTAGAGACAAACTGCTTGCATGTGATGATGCTTTCACACACGATTCTCTTTCACCGTAAAAACACGCGGTACACTTTCGATGGGACCACTCTTTGACAACTCCGCCTTGAGATTTGTCAATATTTTTAATAACTCTCCGACAATTACTCATGTTTGAGCAACTTATTGTAGACGAATTCTTACATTAATTAAACAATTTTTATTATTCACTTATGTAAAGAAAAAGAGATCGGACGATAATTTTAAATAAAAAGGTGTTTATTCCTTAAAAGAAGAAAAAAAAAAAAAAAAAAAAAAAAATAGCTATTTTGTGTTTTTGTTTTTTATTTTTTTAAAGGAGAGAAAATTTCAGTAAGCCGATTGTGAAGCATCGATGTTGAGGCGAGTTTCCCACTTTCTAAACAGCTGTCGGAGTATGGAGAAAGATTCTAGTGTAAGGTTGGTGATTTAAGTTCTTGTGTGGGAAGTCAAAACAGGAAAAGATGAAAATAAACTGGTGAGGGAAATGAGATATTTTTAATTATTTGATATTGGCTATAAATTTATTGCAATATTAAATATTAATTAAATATAAAATTAAATGAAATTTGAAAAAAGTTTAAATATATTTGAATTTTATGATGTTTTTGAAAGAAAAGATTTGAACATAAGAAAATGAAAAAGAAATCAACATATTCATTTTTTTTAATTAACAGGTGACTTTGATTATTTTTGCTATGTTGTGTTGATTTTTTTCTTCCATTCCTCTTGGATGATGGTCTAGGTTCACGGAAGAAGAGGGTTTCCAAGCCGCAACGGAAGCGAACGCTCGCCCTCCCTTGCTGCCGAGTGGTGCCGGGGAGACTATGAACGGCGGCAGTTTGTATGAGGAATCGAATAACAGTCGAAACAGCGGCGGAGAGACCTCCAGTACCAACAACAACGGATCCTCGTCAGCCCTCCAGCAGCCCCTGCACATCCCTGCCAAGAGGCTCACCCCAAACAACCTGGCCGTTACCTACGCTACCCCAACAGACTGTAGCGGTGACACGTCCGCAGCATCCGGCGTCATCCGGCACGGCGGCCACAACGGGCAGGCTGCGGGAGGCGGCTGGGGCGCCGCCTACTCCCCGGACGGCCACTCCGCTTTCGTGGATGCCCACCACGTGCCTCAGTACAACCACCAGCCCTTGTGCAGAGACAGTGTTACAGCTGGATATTATTACAATACAATAGACCGAAAACCTCCACAGACTTCATCTATCAAATTCTGGTCCAATTCTTATGATGCAGGACCTAGTTCTGTCACACCAGTACCACCTGACACATGCCAATCATTTGCTCCTCAAACGTGGTGCAATTATTCACCGTACTCCAGCACTAGGGTTCATCCGGGACATATGGAACCCCATACACCCCAGCCAGTGTCATATTTTCCTACAGCGGATGATAGATCAAGAGTTCCATCAGCAATGGACAGTGTATATCCTCAAACAGATGCTTATGGACTGCGTACATTTCCCACCGATGTCCACTGCCCAACCACCTACGTCCAGTCTAATTCAGGTGAGTGACAGTTATATAATTGCTTAAGTTATCCATTAGTTCCTAGATACTATGAAAATGCTTCTGTGTACACAAATATAATTAACAAAGTTAAGTGGAGTGTGCTAATACGTCCTTACTGTGTTAAGTTTACAGTTAATAATCTCATATACTCTTTTATATTCTTTACATTCTTGATTCTCATCAATTTGGTAACACTAAGAAATTGGTATAAATGTTTGCCCTTTATATATTTCTTGTTACTCTTCCAATTGAACTTTTATTTTCATGTCATGTTAAATTCAATCAATTATTCACTTTATCAACAGAAATATTCAGTTTAATTATTTTGAATTATTTAAATTATATTTTCGAACGAAAACAAAACTGGGATGATCATATATGTTTCTATAGATGTTAGAATTATTTCCGTCACTAGAATTACATGTTTCCAATCAATTAATTAATTCAATGTTTTTTTCTCTTTCATAACTTGCAATTCTATGTATAGACTGAGTTTCTTACAATAAATGTAAATAAGGTGGCATGATTATTGTGGTATATCTTTTGTTTCTAAATTCTTTTACATATTTATTTTCATCTAAAATTTAATTTTTGTCTAAATATGTTATAATTAATATATATAATTATTTTTATATCCAATACATCAGTTAAAAATAAATATAACGATTGATAAATTCTTGTTTTAGTTATGAATATAACATAAAATGCTGTAAATTCTCATTTCTAAACCTGTTTTTTTTTTTAATTTTTTAATTCAAAAAGAAAATTAATCTCTCTTTTATTTGTAATATTAAAATTTCTGCACAAGAAATAACTGGTTTTTTCTTCGATTTGTTGTCGAATACGACTGATTTTGGATTGAAATAGATAATATTAAAATAATAATTATTTTAACTTATCACACATACACTTTTTCTGTGAATTTATTCTCCTATCAAAATTTACTATTTATCACCCGTGTTTTGCTTGAATTTGCATTATTCAAAATTGTATCCAGTATGTATAACCAATTTTATTGTGATACTTAAAGAAATATATTACTTATTTTATATTACTTGTTAAAACCTCATATCAAATCTTAATTCTTTTTATGGTTTTTATTAATCTTTTTATTAAAATTAATCTAAATGTATAAAAAAGTGTAATGGGACGAAAACTAATCTATCTTCTCAGATGTTCTAACGCAGAACAGGAACTTAGATTCTTGTTGAATGATCTAAAATATAGCCGATATCTTCACATGTAGATTTGTACTGACTGCCAATTTTATTAAATTTTTAATAAAAATTTGTACTTATAGTAGCATTCAGCATTTTCCAATTTCAGTGGTCTGGCATATGTGTGTCTTAATTTTTCATCTGAATTATACAAATTAATTAATAGCTAATTTTATTTAGCTTTGTTTTTGTATAAAAGTTCTGTTTCAATATCTAAATTTAATGAAATTATTGCATGTGTTACATAAAAAGTTTAAGTATTTTTTCAAATATTTAATTTGAATTTATTGTGAGCAATTACTGTTAAAATCTAGATTTGCTTTCAAAAAAAAAAAAAAAAATTATATATAAATTAATTATTAAATAAAAAATTTTATACAAAAAAAAAATATATATATATATATATATATATATATATATATATATATAAATAATCAAAAAAATCATGAATTTAAATAAAATACTTTGAGATAAATATATTGATAATATTTTAATAATTAATGGGCAACCAACATTTTTATAAATTGATACTTGATGCTCTTAAAAATATATTTTATATAGTTATGATGAAATAAAGTACCGTAAATTCATTGAAAGCAAAAATTAAAATAAAATGAGTTTTTAATTTTTTGGTGGATTTGAAATGAAATTATTCTAGCACATAATCCAGAAATGAATAATAAAGAATATATAAATTGGTAATTATTGTATAAATAAACTCTGCTGAAACTATTTAATGAATACTATTTAAATTTTTAACATTCTTTATTAAATGTTGAATGGTGAATAAAATATTTATACATTTTTCTTATACATTAATTCTAAAAATCATAGGTTATAACTGCATTACAATTCCACCTAAAAAATTAAATAAGGAAAATATAAATAAAGTAATATAAAGTTGCCAATATCAATAGAATTCCTTATTGGAAGCAAAAAAGAATATTTCCATTTTCAATGAATTATTATGTATACATATTTGTATAACAAAAAAGACATCCAGAGAGGGTGGGGAAGAAAGGATGATAAGTATAAAAGATAATATAACGAATCTTCAATTATGAAAAACAATTTTGAACAGAGAAACCATGCAATTTTGAGTAAAAGAACGATTAGTCTTAATATTATAAGTGAATAAAAACTTGGATGATTTACCTTCTCAATAGTTTAGATAATATAATTAACCCCTTCAATTATGAAAAACAATTTTGAATAGAGAAACCATACAATTTTGAGTAAAAAAACGACTAAATTCTTAATACTATAAGTGAATAAACATGTGAGTGATTTACCTTCTCAATAGATTAGAGGTAATGGATTAAAATGAAGCAAAAGTTTTGATCTTATTCCATTTATTAGATATTGTGTACAAAAGTTCTTTAAATAGCATTACTATGAGACTATGGCAATATTTTGAAGTTTAACGGATAACTATTACTAAATAAAGCCCAATGAAAGCTTATAAGGACTTCATCGTAAAATGAAGCATAATAATGAGTTTGTTTCATCATAAAACATGAAAATGGGGGATAAGAATATATGTCAAAGCTTTTTGTTTTTTATAGGTTTGAGTATCGAACTTACTATGTTTGGACGCAATCGAATGATATGCTAATAATTCAGAAGGAAATTCCGTGACTTGTTTGTAATTTAAGTCAATCACAGAAATATTTGTCATTCCTTCTAAATATCATAAACCATGTTTGTGATTAGAAAATTTCTGATATGAATATCTTGGAAAGTGAAATTATTTGGAATAAGGGTTTATCTAATAAATTTAAAGAAATAAATAAATATTTTATTAAATTAACGAAAACGAAATTTACGTGATTTTGTAAGAATTTTGCACTATACCCAGGAACTAAATCTTAAATTTCAGAAATTTTTGAACAATTTCGTAATATATAAACGAATTTAAATGCGTTTTTAGGAATTAAATTAAAAGCAGAAAAGAAAGATACTCAGTACATATATGCATTATACAAACTCTTATTTCGTTTCATTTATGTAAATTGATGTACAGAAATTTATTTTACTCATTTTTTATACTGAGATATACAAGTATAAAAATACTTACGCAATGTTGTCTTATTCGAAAATAATTTGCGTAATTTAACATAAAATAAATATTTTTTAATTCTTCTATAAATTATGTGGAAAATGGGACAGAAATTAATTTACCATCTTGCTAAATCTATGCAATTTTACGAGTATTATATATATATATATATATATATATATATATATATATATATATATAT
>JAPDSC010012563.1:2143018-2166546 GCA_026290005.1 Latrodectus geometricus | reverse complement strand
TATATATATATATATATATATATATATATATATATATATATATATATATAGTCATTCAGTTATTTAACAAGTATTTTCATTAAGCTATAAATAATAACAAATTCATTAGTTTCTACACAGTAATAAAGTTTATTAACTATATAGTATTATGACAGACATTTTAAATTATGCATTAATTAATAATTTTATTTTAAAGGGAAAATTTTCCTCATATATATATATATATATATATATATATATATATATATATATATATAAAATATAAAATTAGACATTAAATTGTCCAATAGAATTTGACATGACAAGTTATTTAGAATTAAAAATTTTATAACTTACTTATTCGGTAATCTGGGAATGAAATTAATAAATAACTAGTTGGAACTAAGTATACAAAACTCAGTAAAAATATTTTATTGATGGAATGAGCATTATATCATGAAGAAAAGCAAATAATACTGATGGGTTTCTCTCCTGAAAATTTTTTATGAATGTGTTCATCTATGTGAGAAAACTAACGGCAGCACTAAATTTGGCAATTTAAACAGCAATCAAACTGATGTTAATCCATAACTGTGTATAGTGAAGAGTTCGGTCTAAATTGAATCCAGCTAATCAATTGCAAATGAATTCAGTCATATTTATATGTTCTGTAGAAGGTGAATAATTGATGATTTCAGTCTAACTAATTTCATTTAACTTTCAAAGAATGTTACATTTTTGATCATTTGTATCGACATTGTTCAAAAATATTATTTGAAATTTATGATAACTATCATATATTTTGATAAAAACTATAACTGGAATGGTAAAAATAATTTTTGAGAATTGAGTCGAGCAACGGATGCCTGATGTCATGAAATTCACTGAAAGTACACCAAATCATTCCCTGCAACTGAAGGGAATGATTTGGGTGTACTTTCAGTGAGTTTCACAAATGTAACTGTTAATAATAATTTTATATTTACTAGATATTATATATTGCTTGTAATTTCGCTATTACCATTTATTAACCCTACAGATTGAACTGTTAAAAAATAAAAATAATTTCACCTGTTTCTCTAGTTCGATTTAAATAAAGTTAATTAAGAACAGTCGTCCTCTTTTTGATGAAAGATAAATTCATTCATAAGTGGTAATTGAATCATATTTATTACTCTTCTAGAGATAATATACAATGAGTGGATTTATTACACATCTAACATAAAAATAGAAATGTTTAGATAACAACTTCATAGAAAATAATATTACGCGGAAAGTTCTACCACATATATTATAGCATTATACTGTACAGAAGTTTCGAAGCAACTCAGTCTACAAAAAATATCCTTTTTTACGTAACAAAATAACTTCATTTCCCATGACACATGATATTTAACATACATGAACCTTTAGATGCTTTTGAAAGCTTTTAAAAACTCATTAAAAAATTATTGTTTTTTTAAAGTTAAGTTATAACGAATAATATTCCTTACTTAAATTTTTAGTGTAAAGTATTTTACTTAAATTTTAAGACAGTTAATTTGTAGATTCTACTATCTTACATTCTCAAAATATGTAACCAAGATAAAGGGTCACCATTAAAGAATTAAAATGTGGAACAATTATTAATTAAATTCCTGGCATTGAAATTTTAGATTGTTATCCATTTTATTTATCTATTTATTCTAAAGGGAAAAAATACACTTTAAATAATGTTTCATTTTATCCCGAAAGCAACCCCAGTTAGCTTCCTTGTTGAATTCTCTTTCCCTATTGAGACAAATGTCATAAATTAGGGGGAAGGATAAAAGAGTCTCCACGTCGGAGCTTTAAGGGTGGGGGTGCCCTGTCCCCAACTAGACTCACGCATTGTTAACGCTTAGCTCCCCCACCCAGTCTTTCTTTCTAATATGTGAATGAAGTTGTATTCTTTCAGCGCTTCGGGTTTTCAGAAAGTTGAAGACCACACCGAGAGCCGAACACCCTGAAGCTATTACTTGAGTGTCTGATGTATTGCCCATCAGTTGCATTTAAATTTGCGATTCGTTCTGCTTTTAGTGCAACTGCAACCCACTAAGTATTCAAATCTCTGAAGTTTGATTCCCATGTCACGAGACTATCAGGCAGTATATATATATATATATATATATATATATATATATATATATATATATATATATATATATATAAATTGCATTCATTTACATTCACACACGTATATCTATTCACAAGCTCTCGAGCACATGAACAACACTAAATGTGTGATTTGCTTAGTATTTCTTAAATTCACTACTAGTAACAGAATTATAAGGGAGCTATTAAAAGTTTTGAGCTGGGAAACGCCATGATAATTATGCGAATTTTCTTGTAAACTCAGAAGTGCAATGAAATTTTTTTTTATGAACTAACGAAAATATATTTAGAATCAAGACATTGCCAGTATTTAGAAAAGCAAAATATGTATACGCAGATCCAAGTGTCTTCAAAATCCAATGGTTATTTTAATCTATTCTAAATATAATTTTAATGGAGTGTTTGTAAAGTTGTTGTGTTGTATAAAGTGTTTGAGATAGTGTTTGATAATTTTGGGTCAATTTCGATCAAGTGAAAAATCATTAATAATATATTGAAATAATTAATATGGTGATTATAATTTTATTTTAGAAAATTTTAACATCTCTTTTTCAAAGATGAAAGTATATCACTATTTCTAGGAAGCACGCTTCAAAGATGTGACATTATTTTGTATATCAATTCGAAGTATTAAGTTGCATGATATTAATAGACTTAAATTATTTAAATACATAACTTTTTATCAGGTAAATATTAAAATTATGTTTTTCACTGAATACCACTAAACTAAGATGTCAACACCTATCTTAAAATATTAACTACACAAGAAGTTTCACTATAATAAAATACTAGAAAATATTCATTTATGTTAAGCACTTTTAAGCTGTTTAGATTCACCAATTTCTTGAACCACTGAAAAACGGAAAACTACTTATAAAGTATTAAAATAATTTATTAATTTCTAATAATAAATTATTAAGATAACTAATTTTTTAATTCTAAAAATAATGTACGGTGCTTATGTTCTTATTATTTTCACTTAATTATAATTTTTGGAAAAATGAAGGATAAAAAGACATTAAGTAATCAATATTACTATCATATTTTAAAACTAAATTTTTCTTTAAATAACGAGTGAAAGCAAAAATAAAGTGATTAATTTTCTTATTAGTATGCTATTGATTTGGTTAGCTTAATTCTGCTTATAACTTATCACTTTTAGAGATGAAAGTACTTATATATGAAAACAATTATCAAGTTGATTGATGACAAAAATCGCAAGTTGCTCTAATTTATTTTAGACAAATCACGTTTATAATTGCTAATAACTTTTTTGTTAAAGAAATTGCATGATAATATTTGTATTTGAATCATTATCACACATAGCTTTTATATTTGAACTGCCATAAATTCTGACTCGGATAATGATAAGATGATATTCATTTGTGAATATAATTACTAAATTATTAAAGGAAATATTTTTTAAGGAAATAGAAAGTCACTAATATCAATGATCTATAAACATTTCTGTCAAATTATTCTATTTTTTAAATAAATTTTTCTTTAATAATAAGACTACATTCAGTCAAATAACAATAATTTTCTTCGAAAATATGAATAGAATGATGTTCAGTTACAAACATCTAAATCAAAATGCTGTGGGGCACCATTTTTCAATCAGGGAAATAAGAAATTGTTTCTGCTGAATTTATCGAAAACATATCACGTATTTAACCTGCACCGTACTTCATACAGCAGACAGGAATTCATTGTAATTCTAAACTTGTTCTTTCAAAGAAGACGTATGAAAAGGAAGAACTCAGTGACCAGTGCAGTTTCTTCATCTTTTTCAAACAATTATTTATTCTAATTCATTATTAAATATTTCCTGAGAAATTAAGTTATGGTTTACTTCATTTCTGAGGTCATAGGGGTAATGAGTCAATAAATATTTAAATTTATTAATTCAAAATGTTTAAATTTCTTCCGTTTAAGAAAAATTAAAATACTTAGCTTAGACATATAATTTGGTGTCAATTTTGTTTTTGTTTTCTATTTAAAACAAATTTTCAGAAAAGCCTTCCAAACAAAAATATAATTTTAAACTTAACTATTTAATTAGTAAATTAATTTAAATTAATCTAGAGGAAGAACTTGTAGGATTTTTTATTGAGGAATATAAAAAAAATTGGAATAACGTATAATCAGAATTTACAAATGTGCAAAAATAAGTTATAAATGTTTGGGGAGCAGGATTTTCTTCACACTTTTAAATTTTTTATTGCTTTAAAGTAACAAAATAATTATATTTGATTGAATAAAATAAAAGTTAAAAATAAAAAGTTAAAAATATAAAAGTCTTTTATGGTGACAGATCAGAAAGTATTCTACGAATTTAAAAACAGAACAAGATTAAATTTGTTTTTCTAATTGATATGCTTTTCAATAATGAAATATTTAAAATTTAATGCAGTCACTGTACAAGTATATTATTTCAATATATTGAAATGTAAGTTTTAATATAAAGTATCATATTTAAGTATATAAAAAATTTAGACTTTTAACTTTTTGAATTTTAATAATTTTCATGTGCTAACATTAATAAAGTAAAATCTAATCAATATATTTTGATAAATTATTTATGCTTACAAATAAACAAATCACACCTTATGATGAATAATTTTTAAATTTTTATCAAAACGGATTTATAAAAAATGAACCATTTTAAATTTGTTAAAAACAGAATTCATTTATTTTGTGATCATATTTTAAACATAAATTAAATATGTGTTAGCAACACACAAACAATTTTAAATTTCATATTTCAAGTAAACCGAACAATTTTTGTTTCTTATCTCCTTTCGGGGTAAGAATATATATGTGCACAAAGTTTTCTCTTCTTCTTTACTGCAATAAATTTTTTGCTAATAATAAGTTTAAGTTCATTTAATAAGATTTCTAAGTGCACAAATTTTAATATAATAGTGCATTATTTCATATAAAAACTTTGTCTTTTTTAAAGAGATACCCAACCATATAAAACCAGAATTTAGAAAAAACACGAAAATTAACGATTTTTCTGAACAAAATCCATGAAAATGGGTAATTTTATGGTTCTCAAAAAAAAAAATAAATAAATAAATAAATAAAAAAAAAAATCTAGAATAATTTTCAACAGAAAATTGATACATTTCCCCGAAATGAATCAACTAATAAGAAAGTAATGTTTAGATATGAAAATTTTTAATAACTGATTTCACTCTATATTCCAAAAACCTAAATGTCTAAATACCCCGAAAATGGAAAGAAGTACAGTTTTGTTAAGGTAATAATATAATTTGTTTTAGATGAAAACTTGCATGTATCTTATGTTCAGTTTCAATTGCTCTGCTATAAATTATAGATTTATCATCACAATATTTTTTACATTGTTTTAATTATATTTTAGAGTTAATTAATTATGTTTATTTCCTGATATCATATTTGGAAAAAGGAATATAGTGAAAAAGTAAATTATGCAACAGTTTCCAACCAACTCATATTAAGTGCTTTGGGTTTCTTTTCAGTCCTAGTTTTAGTTAAAAAAAATTCGTAAAACTTAAAAAATTATTTAAGTTAGAATTACAGTAAAGACTACAATAAACACTATTTATTGAAATATACTAAATTATTAAATTTAATACTTGCAATTTATTAAATTTGAAAACTAAAATATTATCTCATATCAATTTAAAATTTTTAATCAGATTAATAAAAAAATATTAGATGATATTTCATAAAATAATTTAGGACTAATTAAAAATAATTAATTAAATTTATTAAATTAAGGTTGATTAAAATTTGCTTAACTATCTATTTCTTTATTCTCTTTTACACAGTTGTAAATTGAAAATATACTCTCAAAACTACAAAAACTATAAGTTTTAAGGAAACAAATATTTGTTTCGAAATACTGTTTCATTTAAAATGATTTTATAATCCCTTGATAGAGAACTGAATGTTTCTTCTTAATATATAATATTTCTAGAATCTAAATTTAGTTTTTTTTCTTAACTATTGATTTTCTGAAAATTAAAATTTTAATAACTAATCATTTAGCAAAAATTATCTAAGCTCTTCTTATGTCATAAATTTCAATAATATATGAAATATAGCAACAAAAGAAACAGCATATTTTTTGCTTACAAAAAAATATGTTTCTTAAAAGTGTTTCTTAAATTTAAATGTCTTACGCATTCCTCATAAAGCGAAATTATTTTGTTAATTGTATTTGTAATATATCTGAATTTTTTAAATTTCTTTGTATGCTTTCTGAAAAGGATATAAGAAATAAGACTCAAAACGTTAATAAGCAATTTAAATTTCAGGGTAAAATTTAAAAAGAATTAACATATTAGTTATATTAATAACCATTATCTTGAAAAATAAATTTCTTCCTTTTATGATATTTCTTATTCATTTATTCAAAAAAGGAATTTTTTTTTAAAGTATATTTTTATTTCAACCCACACACATTATCTTCATTAAATCAATTTGTTATTGCAAAACAAATTTTTAACAATTGGTTTAAGAATTTTAGGAGAAAAATTATGCTAAATATTATTTAAAGTATTAATAAAATGTTTGCTTCATTAAAAGAATATTTTTTTACTCTTCAGAAAATTTTTATTTAAAATAAAGTTTTGTTTTTATTTCAAACATGATAAAATAGATTTCATTTGTTTTGAAAGTGATAAAAATCTTAATCTATTTTAGTCATTTTGAGTTAAAAAATTTAATATGAATATCAAAAAGGAATATTTTTTTCGAAACGTTTCCTTGATTTATTAAACTTAAATTCACAGAAAATTTAATTTTTTATTTGTTTTTAGAAGCGTGTCTTTGTTTCCATTTTATAACATATTTTTATCTGTATCTGGTTTGGGATGATGATTACCCACTATTTTATCCTGATTCTTTCTTAGTCTTCGAGTGAGCTGTCGATGCCGTAGACATGTAATACGTAGTCATTGTGTCAATTGACGTAATCTTCCAGGTGCAAATTCTCCATTTCTTTCTAAAGAAAAGGGAAAAACATGGTTGAATAAAAAGAGAAAGAAATACAACTTGAATTGGCCGAATCTTATCTGGAAAAGAAAGCTGGCGCGTATCTCACAAAGGAAAATTTCTGTAACTCCCTGAAGCTAAGCTACAGGCTGCAGGGTGAGGGAAGAGCCTTATTTCAAGAAACAAATGTCTAGAAACAACCGGGAGCATGAGAAAAGAAATGCCTTATTTGAACAGTCTTTTCTCTTCCCCGAAAGAGGCAATTGCAACGAAATTTTGGGGACGTACTTATTGACGGAACCTTAGGCAGCGTAACAATGATGCGTCTGCTAAGAGTCAAGTGATACAATTGTTCCTGGTAGCATCACGAATTGCATTCGAAGCTTTTGAATGAAAAATGCCCTAAAGAACCAATTCGAATCGCTTGTTGGTTTCGAATGATTTTTCTCTTTCTGTGGATACAGATTGATTTTACACAACGTTTTACGTAGTCTCAAGTATTGGTCAGCTGTCCTGAGCTGATACAACATAAAAGGTGATAAATGTTGCTACCATAAATATTCCTAATTGATAGATACGTTTATTGATTGTAAATTGTTAACGGTGAATGTTACGAATGCTTATAATTAAAATTCATCGTAATGAGTGATTCGGAAAAAATTTTTATACGTATGCTAAACAAATGAATTCCAAAATGTTATATTAAATAAAAAAAAATGAATGAAATAAGGAAATGTATGTTAAAAATTTAGTTCATTAAAACAAATAAATCAAGCCGTACTGAAAAATTTAGCATTCAAATTAAAATTCATTTAAATAAAACCGATTAGCACACAGAGGGAGTTTTCTGCCCCTTTGCTTAGAAATATATCGTTAAAAATAGAATGATGTAGCAAAGATTTTTTCTTAAAAATTTCATAAATTTATCATAAGTTAATTATTTTTATGGGAAAAGAATAAGTAATTTTAAAATAATTATAAATTCAAACTTTCAAAAAAAAAAAATTTATCGAGTTTCATCAAAAAACTTTTTTTATTGATTATCGCAGAATTCTCTTAAAAATCGTTTTTAATTTAAAAAGATACTTTTTGTCCAATAAAAAAACTTCTCAGAGTTTAACCGAGTTCATAAAAAAGTAAATGAAGAATTCATAATGTTTTATTATTAAAAAATTATATTACTAGTGCAAAGATATTAAAAATATGTGCGTATATTCATGTTCAATTAAAAATCTATAAATGAGTTGAACGTTTATAAAAACGCTTTGTTTTTACACATATAATCTTCTCTTAAAATCTGAATTTTCTACACATTTATAGAGAAATATAGGAATTATTTCTCACACGGAAAAATTCTATCTTTCATTAAAGGAAAAATATTAATAACTAATTTTTTAGGTTAGAAATTATTGGGAAAGATAATCAATCGAAATGTATTGGAAAAATTCTATTGGAAGTGCATACATAGCAACAAGAAATATCAATTCATTCAGCTCATTAGGTATGACATCGTGTACAGTTGTATGAAATATTGATCAATTTGTTTGTAAACCATACTCTCGTCTCTATACGGAATCAAACGATCAAAAACCAAAGTCTGTTTGTTCACTCTTATTCCTATTTCCAAGAGAGTAGGTGATATTGAATTTCTTCCTAATTTCTAATCTTCTGGAAGAATGTCTTAAAGTTTATTTATTATGAGCAAACAGAAATGGTTGAGACGATGTATTGGATGTTCTAATCGTTTTATTTTATGGGTTTCTTATGTATTTGCACAAATTTTTATGACAGGTGGAATCCCATTGTAACTGGTATAGATGTGGCATAAAAAAGTGACTTTCATCTTAAATTATCTATTTGGTCGGACGTTTGTTCACGAAATAATAACATGTGATAGCTATAGTTACAGAACAAACTATAGCATCTATAATCAAAGCTATAGAAATAATATGTTTCTTTTTTCAATGCATACATGAAATACCGTATGTTGCAGCAATTTTTCAGAATTCCCATAGTTACAATTTAAGATGAATTTATAACTGCTAAAAAAAAAAAAAAACAGATTGTCGAATATTTTGCTCACTGTCTAATACACAAAGCTTAAATATATTTTTCAGAGATATTTATTCAATTAAGAAAGCATTTAAAAATGGATAACGTGCGAGTTTTGTGACTGACTAAAAATTTGCTCAAATATTGTATACTAAGGTGGGTAATAAAATGGTATGAATCATAAATTTTCTTGAAACTTAATTAAAATTTATTTCTTGAATGCTATAAATGTGTTTAATTTTAATCATAATTTGAATGAAAATTGATAATGCAGTTGTTTAAATTTTAATGGAATAAAGTTTAAAAAAAATTAAAACTAGGGAATAAAATGCTTTTTCATAAGTATTACATAAATTAATAAAAAATGAATTGAAATTTAAAAAACTTGAGCATAGTTAAAAACTATATTTTATTGAAAAAACATTATATTTTAAATAAGAAATGTAGCAATGGCTGCAATTTCACATTCGAATTATTTTCCTTTAACTAATACTTAATAAATGATTTGTGTCATAATATTTAAGAATTTCAGGTATTATTCATAAGGATAATATGAATAAAACGTAAAACAGGATTTATTTAATATTGAAGGATTTTTGTTTAAGAAAAAACTAAAATATGTTTTAAATGAAAGAAAATTAAGAATAGAGTTTAGAGGTTGTTATATAAAGTATACAGATTAAACAAATTAAATATTGAATTTACCATAAAAATAGTTACAGGTTATTTGCTTGATTTAATAAATATTCAAGTTATATATATAAAAATTTAGCTATGAATTTGTTTTGCTTAAGCTCGAATCCTTTTTTTTAACATTACTTATACTTTAAGTCATTATTTAAAAAATTAATTTTTATGCTTATTATTCTGCTAGATATATATTAATAAAAGGTTATTTAACTTAAGTAAAATTAATGGAAAATAAGGACAAGTACACAAAAAAATGTAGTTTTAACTTTTGTATCGAAGTGCTCACATTTAAAACCTCAAAATATGACCATAGTTAAGTTTAAATTTTTGAAGCTATTTTGTTATTTAGTCTTAGTACATATATGTTCAACTGATATAATGAAATTTTTAATGTAAAATTAAAATAGAACAATTTAAAAATTTTCTTACTTAAATATTAATTTTTGATAAATTAAAGAAAATTCATTTAAAATACATTTATATTGTGCTGTTTTGTTATAAAGTATATAGTATTTTGAGATCTCAAATAAAATAAAATCAATGAGGAAAAACACATAAAATGGAAAAAAAAAAAAAAAAAAAGAACGAGAGAACACTACATTTTAAAGAGTACCATACATGTGGATAGATATGAATTTTGAAAGCTCAAATTCCAAGTATTTGTAATTACTCATTCATTTTATTTAAAACATATAAAAATATAATAATCATAAGTATATATTATATAAATACATAGAAACTCATATAATAAAACGTTTGAAGTTGTTTAGATTTAGCTATTTTAAAAAGAATACAAAAATTCTACTGATTTCTGGTGAAATTAAATACCAGCAATAAAAAATTATTTAAAAAAAATAAATAAACTTTTATTTATAATCGCAGAGATATTTCCAGATTAATGCTCAAATAACTTTTTTTTTATTAATTTTCTTATTAATTGTTAAAGGTTAATCCTCTTATCAAAATAATCCATTTGTAATTATTTATAAAAATCCTTAAGACTATCGAAATTTTATTTAGTTTTAACTCATAAAATATGGTATAATTCAATATAGTTTGAGTAACATAATAAAATAAGGATTAAACAGTTATCGCAACTAAAAATCTGTAATCAAATAAGTTTTTTTATTATTATTATTATATTAACAAGTCAAAATTCGCTTAGCATTTACTATTCAGAATCCTTTGCAGGAATAATGTAAAATACAGTGCAGAAAACTTTTTTAAGGTTTTGGTAATTTTTTTCCTACAGTGCTTATATAATTTAAATTTCGATACAATGTACAGACTTCGAAGATTCCATAAAGCTCAACAACGAGAAATTTGACTAATGTCTGTAAATACAAATACAAAAAAAAAGCTGTGATAAGTAATAAATTTTGTTTTTGGTTTCTCAGTGTGTACTCTAAAATTAATAAAAAAATGAAGCTCATTTTATATTCTAGTATGTTTATTTAGTTTGGAATTTTAAATTACAAAAACAAAAATTGATAGACATGTAATTTAATAAATATGTAAACAAATGCTTTTTAATTACAGCAGCCTGAATTTAAGTAAGTTTATGGGTATATAATGTTTCAGCAACATTTTGATAATCTTTATTGGTTCCCGCTATTTATCTTTCAAACGAGTAACATGAAGATCAAATATATTTTTATTTGACGTTTTCTCTAAATAACCATTATCGAAATGATGACCAGGGAAGATTCAAAGGTCATCTATCATCATTTAAAAGCTCAAGAATTGGATGGAAATTGCAATTCTTCGGTAGATTATTAGGGAATCGCTGATTTCAATTTCAAGGCTCATAGCAGCAGCTTTTGGTGCTTAAATCATAAACAGCTTCTATCGGATTAAAGGAAGTGGCAAAAGGGAACTTTTCACTGTCCATAAGAGAAAGAAATTGCTGCTCTTGGGGGTTATTCACATAGTGAATTGGAGAAACTATTGATCCAATGAAGGAAGTTTCTAGGAAGATGTTAACTGGGCAAATTTGGAAGAGTATTTTCCCCGATATTGATTCAAATAATGATTCTCTTTAATTTCCCTTACGCTAAAAAAAAAGAGTACAAAAAAAAGGAATTAGGCCATTTTACTATTAATTATTATCAGTATCACAGTAAGTATTAATAATTAATATAATGAAACGTTTCATCAGCGACCAATTATTTAAACTAATAAAATAATAATTTCTGTAAGTACCACTAATGAAAATAAAACAACTAACTCAATTTTATAACAATCATCGAATTATTATGCATTTTTTTTATAAAATATAAATAATATAACATTTAAACTTTATAAAGTCGTGAGTTTAAATTCGATTGACTGGATTACTCTTAAGCATAAGTATGAAAAATCATTCAAGAAGATAAGAAATTAATACGAAAATAATAAATTAATGAATAATAAATAAAATTAGAAGACAGGATTATTGAGACATAAAAATTATTCTTATTTAAAACTGTGCAAATATACCAATTTAGTGTTTATATGTGTGTGTGTGAAAACATTTTACAGAAAAATATTATTGTCGTAGAAATATTGCTATAAGGGTTCACTTCCAAATCAGGAGAAAAATAATTTTCAATTTATTTTTAATTAGTTATTAGATACAATTTTTTAATTTTGTAAACGGGCGGGAAATCCAGAATGCTATTAAACAAATTTTGTGAAAATAATAAACTTTTAAATCAATCGCTTGAAGGAAAATTTGTGTAACAGGAAACAAAATACTTGTCATTTTACTTACACTTGTGTTAGAAAGCATTTTTTCAAGATAATTATTTTTGATTTTAATTCGAATATACTCTGTTTATTTTAAAAAGGGGGCTACCTTAATAAATGACATTGTAATTATCAAAATTTATAGCGTATAAATTTTTTAAAAAATTTTAAGCGTATAAAAAATAAAAGAAAAATGTCTTAATTTTTGAAAATAGTTCTAGAATTTATATTTACTAATTTTTGCAAATTGCTTTACGTTTCAATTTACACAAATTGTAAATTAAAAAAATATTGCTTCTGTGTACAAACCCGAAAGATTCTTTTGTAGTTCAAGCCCTGCTGAGAACTGCAATTGCATTTACTATTAAATATACGATAAAATACTAAAATAAGGACTTTTGAATTCAATCTTCATTATATTTAGCACAAAGTGCCCGTGGTAAGTTGGTTGATTAGGACGTTCGTTCACGTTATCGGAAGGTAATGAGTTCGAATCTTGATCCAATCGTAGATTTGTCATGTTTTCTGATCGCGGTTCGGACCCGTTAAGAATGTCGTAATCGCAATGTCCTCCATGTGGATAGAAGGCTAAGTCTGGGGGTCTTCTGCTTTGTCCCTATATCTAAATTACGAACTCTTATTTTCGGGGTTACGATGGTACACCTGCTGGGTGCCTCACAACCCTACTACATATGGTGCCATCACTTCCTCCCTTGTAATGGAAATCCAGTATCCAGGCGTTATTACAACAACAAAATATTTAACGGAAAAAACTATTTGTTTTGAGTATTGAAAATTAATGTTTGTTTAAGGTACAAAAAAGGGGAGTTAATTTCAAATTCCTTTTTCAATATGATTACGATTTAATGATATTAAAACAATAAACAATGATTCATAATTATTATTTTTGAACTTAACCTTTTTCATAATGAATAGATAAAAATCTATCCGTACTATGCATTGAACATACAATGAATGTTGGAAGTAAAAAGATGTGAATGTGTTATTACCCTTAGAGGGGGGGGTGATGAGTTAACTTTTTATAAACCGTTTTGAAGATCATTGTTAATATTTTTTTAATTTTCCACATGTTTTGAAAATAATAGGAAAACATCTATAAATAATCAAATTTAAATAATTAATTCTTAGAAATTTATTTTATTGCTTCTATATACATTCCTGACAGTTTTTGTTGTGAGAAAGTTGTTCGATCAATCTGTTATTTGAATTCATGATAATGAATTATTACTAGATAAAAGTAATTTATATATAAACTTCTTTATCTAAGAAAGCATTATTTAAGGAAGACCAGGTAAAATGTTCCAATAACTTTTGGCAAGTTTGCGAAATTCCTATTATACTAAATTTACATTTTAAGATTTAGCAAGTGTAAATCAGTTGTAGTTAACTTGGTTTATATTGACTTTTAGGGTTGACTTAAATTTCTATATCGGATGGTGCAGGTGTTTCCGGCATTGAATTCAATATTTAATGGTATGATAATGAGGAATTTATTTTGAAGCAAAGGGGATAGGAAGTAACAATGTGCTTTCTGTAATTTGGTATATTGGAATAGGATCAAATAAGTGGGTTGATGGTTAATCTATGGCATTTTATTCGATGGATCTTTAAATATAAATTAAAAACATTTAAAAGTATTTTTAGTTTATAGAGTTTTAGTTATTAGAAAAACCTATTTTTAGAGTTGAGAAATTCACGTCAAATAAAACGTTTGAATATGGAGCAATTAAGCTAAGCAAAGAACCAATAAATAATAGTTCAAGTAAAATATAATTTTGCAAAATGAAATCACTTAATATGAAAATGAAACCAATAACTGTTTACTTAAATAATGTAGCTGCTTATTACACTACAGGCCATTAAAATTGCTGTAACAGAAATGAAATACGAATAACAAAATTATATTTATTGAACAAATATGTTTTACTTAAAATAATAATAAGGGAAAGAAATTCAGGCGCATAGTTTCGGAGAACTTAATACCAAGCACTGTAACAGTACTTATATGTTTTTAGATTGAGTTAAACAGATATTGTATTCAATGAATACGTATTGCTGCTCATGGAGCTTCAACAGGATAAATCAGTACATCAACTGTAGTGAATCTGCTGAAAGAGTATATCGCATAACTCAAAGAAAGGTTAGAGTCACTCACTTTATCACAATAGAAATGTAATAGCAACTGTGCAAAAGACAGTCAGTGCAAACAAGATGTGAATTACATGCGTATCTCATGACACACTTCTCACTATCACTCTACGATGGGCTAGTATGGCAATGTCGAAATCATGTTGCATCAAACATGAAAGTGATTATCATGATGTTGTGTACAGAACCGTGATTCATCTGAAAACATGACACGACATCCCTCCTTTCTGCATCTTAGTTCCTTGTTGATCACGCCATTGAAGATGGTCTTGTGCATGATGTAGTGTCAAGTTGATGTTGAGATTGTCGATTTGACAGTTCATGTTGGTGTAAGTCTTGTAACTGTAGGTACAAACATTTGTCTTGTAAATAACACCATTTCTTGATTCGGGTCTTGTAACGTGGTTGTATGGTTATTTAAGTCTATAAGGATTACTATCTTCTTGTCCATTAGAGAAAAACGCAGCTGCAATAAGAACAGGGTACAATATGACTGCCATGATGTGCAAAATTTCATATTATCACATATCTTGGCAGAAGCGAACAGCAATATTGGAAAATAATAAACCATAATCACGGTAGGCTACGATTCAACCTTAATCAAAATCAGAAATATCATGATAACCATTTTTCCTTCTTATGTGAATCATCACATTAATTTTAAGAATTGTGCAATGTTCAGATAAAAATTGTGTATCAAAATCCTCATATAGTTATTTTTATGGTCATTATTGTATGTTCTTGATTCTTTTGATACTATTTTAAAACGTTTCTCATTTGATTTTTTAAGTAAGTTTTTAAACCTTCAAGAGATGTCAAAGTGAAATGTCAATTGTAATAGAAAAAAATGTGCTTGGTCAAAAGTATCAGAACAAACATATTAATTAATAGAAGGTAATTTTTTTAAATCAATAATCATAATATGTTATTTTTACATTCTGTTACTACTTTTTACACTCGAAGGCATAATAAATCCTTATTTGTATGAATATATATAATAATGTGCATGAAAAGCCTTAATTCTATGATTGTAATAACTATTAATTATAGCCATCACATCAATTTAGAAAGTTTCAGTTATTTTTTACTTTCGCAAAAAACTTGTAATAAACTTGTTACAAAGTGCGAGCAATAAAAAAATTCTTTCAAAATTTGTGAAAACTTTTGTTAAACAAAATTTGTGAAATTTATTCTTATTTTTCATTAATGTACTGTATTCAATCTTTAAACTTTAAATTGAAATGCACATCTTATGTGTGATTAGTTATAAAAATTCACTGACCCTTTCTTTATTTTTTTTTCTTTGATGATATTTCAGCTGCTTGGTTGATAAGTTGTATCATCGTTTTACAATTTGTTGCATTTGTATTTTAGACATAAAGGAACATGTGGAAAGAATAAATTCGTTTAAAAGATTAACACTTCTTTAAAATCAATTTTTAAATAATATAAAAGTATAATGTAATATATACAAATAATTGACATAACATCTTAATAAAAACAACTTGTTATCTAAATACGATAAAATATTGACGTAATTAAATGTCCAACATAAATAATATACAATTATTTTAATAAGTCTCTTTGAAGAACTATTAATTGCAAGCATTATTTATTAAAAAAAAAAAAAGCATATGATCTGCAAAACATAAAAGCAAGAGAAATAAAGGATATAATATGTAGAAGAAGTCAATAACAAAGACTGTACAGTTTTATGTTTATGTCCTAGAGTATTCTAAATCATTTGTATTTGTCTTGTTTCAGTAATCAATATGGATGAATTATTAACAACTGTTGTGTGTCATTGATTTTCCCCATTGTGTGTAAATTCTATAGTATATTTGATAACAAATATTGTTTTATTAAAATTTTCTTTTAGGAGGTGATCCAATGACGACGTCTAATCCTTTGGAATGGACAGGAACTGTGACTGTTCGGAAGAAACGAAAACCCTACTCCAAGTTTCAAACGCTTGAGTTAGAAAAGGAGTTCCTCTTTAACGCTTACGTTTCAAAGCAGAAGAGGTGGGAATTGGCAAGAAATTTGAATCTTACTGAACGACAGGTCAAAATTTGGTTCCAAAATCGAAGGATGAAGAGTAAAAAGACGAGTCAAAGAAACGCTGAAAATAACCAAAACAATACAAACACGGCCAATAATGGCAGCAATAGTCAGCAACATAGTGCAGCAGCTAAACTTAGTGTGTAAAAAATATAACTGACAAAGCAATGAAAGTTCAATGAGTATGCTATTTAATTCTTATAAAAGAAACCATGTTCAAACTAGATGCGGTGCAAGGGAAAATCTTGTTTTTCTTTTAGTTTTCTGAAGTAAAACCATATCTGTGGTAGAGCAGCAAATAGTAAGTTAATCTCCATGAAAAAGTGAACTTATTTCCGCTTCTGATTTGAAAAATTAATCATCTCATATGCAGCAATTTTACAATGATTCTTATATAATCCACTTACCAAGCCATTATGAACTTTTGACAATGCCATGATGGACTTTTGCCGTTGCCGTGATGTACCTTTACCGATACCATGATGTACTTTTACCGATGCCGTGATGTATTTTTGTCGTTGCCGTGATGTATTTTTGTCGTTGCCGTGATGTATTTTTGCCATTGCCGTGATGAGGAGTGGATTGTTTTTAAGGAGTATCAATGCATAATTGCTGCTAGGATCCAAATAGGATTTACATCTGATGTTTTAAAAGAAAAACACTAGATTTTGCCTTGTCAGATTCAGCTATGAATCCCAGGCCTGGAATTGCAGAATCGACATCGAAAGAGATTACAAGTTACAGAACAAGACATTACAAGTTAACTTAATTCTAGATATTCGATTTCAGTTAACAAAATGTGGAAATATAGTGACGAAACATAAATACCATTATATTTATAAAATAATGGTATTCATGCCTACAAAATGTTACAAGACGGTTTGCTGACTCAGAATTTGTCTACAAAGCTTCATGTACAACATATTCATTGTAAAAAGTTACTGTTTTTGTTTTAAGTGCAAGGGTATGTGTCTGACATTAATCAGAATTTCTTATTTATTGTTTTTTATGTGTGCGTGTGTTCAAAAGAAAATATTCTTTATGTTTTGAGGTGTACAGGCTGTTAAAATGTAGTTGTTTTGATAGAAATTAAGAAATTCTTTATATTTTAAATATGATGTTGTAACGGATATAATATTTGTGATGCAGATATATTAAAGAATATAAATAGCGCTGAGATTTTTCTGTTATATTATAAATAACATATTGAAAAGTCAGGTAAGTGCAGATTGCATGTATGATATTTTTATAGTGCCATTTTTGAGGAAGAATTCAGCATGAAATTATAATTTAAAATTGGATTCATAAGGGTTTCATTATTTCATTTTAAAAAGAATCTAAAAAAATTATTTTTTGCACAGTTGTTAAGCAGCTATTTCTTAAAATACGCTGTCACTATATGAAACTTCGAAGCATTACTTCGAAGTTAAATGTTTTTTAGAAATTCTTGAATCTTTGTTTTTATTTAGTTGGAAAATTATGATATAAGCTGGAAATTTTGAATTAGTAATTTAAAAATATTTTGCACGGAAATAAGGGTTTGCAAAATAAGAAAATTAAATTACTTTATAATTGTAAGTAAATAGCATACTTCATTAAATTTGTGCTGTTACATATCTAAGGAAATATTAATTACATAAGAAATAGAATATTTTTTACTATCCTCACACATAAACGAATGTAATAGTAAAAAATATAAAACCATTATCTTTGTGAAACGCAAAAGGACTTTAGAAAAGAAGTAGATATTGATAAAAAACAAATAATCTTTTTACAAAGACAACTTTTTTGAAATTATATAAATAATTTTTTTATTCTTTTAATGTTTCGAGCCTGAGTATTTTTAGGAGAAAATAATCTAAATAACGTGAAATTTTCACATAATCAAGTTACAGTTATTTTAATGTTATATTTTAATGCCTTTGTATTCACTTTTTTAAATATGAATATATTTGCTTATAGTCTTTCTTACATTATTATATGAACGTTGAGTATAAGTAGTTATTTATAAATTTTGACTATATTACACGTTGAACATGTAATGATTTAATTTTTTTCTACATACAAAATTATCTCTTATAGACGCTTTATACTCTAAATAATTATTAAATATTAATTACTGCAACATTTCAAATAATTTTAGGCTAAATAAGTAAATATATTAGGTTTATGTAGGCCAAAATCAAAATTTAATCTTGTTTTAGATAATTTTAATATGAATTGTATAATAATATTAGTTTTCTCTGGATTATTTAATACGATTTTTTTTATTTAATGCAATTTGGTTCGGTATGATAAAGAAAAATATAATTTTTTTTCATGAAATAATATAAAAATTGTTATAAATTTAGTAAAGCAAAATTTTTCATATTAACCATTTTAAGATCAGTATAGAATGCTTAAGTAATTGGATGTAAATTGTAGGGATACAGTTAGCCTTGGTATATTTCTACAATATGTTGAATTCGATAATAAACTCTCGAATATTTTTGTTAATAGTTCTTAAATTTTTTTCAAAATTTATACGTTTATCCCAATGCATTACAGTGTTAAAAAATTTATAACATAATTATTGAAATATAAATATATATTTTAATAATTTAGTTCTAAAATCACATTTTATCTTAGAAAATTGAAGTTTGTAAAATTAAATTGTATAATTAATACTAGCAAATTATGTAAATGCAGAAACTGGTCATTTGAAACAGCTTGTGGCTTGGTAATTTATTTTTTCTTTTAAAACCTGGATAAGCAAATGCGATATTGTCCTTTAGTTTCTTTTTTATCCAGATTTTAACAAAAAAAGTATTAACACTTTTATAATTATCATACATAAAATATTTAAAATTATCATATAAGCAAAATTAAATTTTTAAGCTTATCAAATTTTTATTAGTATTATATCAAAAATTTTGTATTCATCCATAGAAAATTGCTAATTTTTTTCTTTACTTATAGCTTTAAACTGTACTTTTGTTATAAGTGTGATATTATGAATCACATTTATTATATACATCAATATGATTCTTGTTCTATGGGCCATTTGCAATGTAATTTTTTTTTCCTACAAAAGTTTTGAACGATGCTTAAAAATTAAGTTTTTTTGCTTCAAACAGGTGTGTACATGTAAATACTTATGCATTAAAATATCATACGGAGTGCATGCAAATTTAGTGATTACGATTATAGTAGAATGAGAAATATATCTTCTCTAAAATAAACTACCAATTTTTCTGTACTTAACAGTAAAAAAAATCTATGGAATAAATTATGCATACTTGAGAAAATAGCTATGTAAAACTTGTTTTAACTAGAATGAAATTCAGTTCCATCAAGTCCTTAATCATCCTAATAACTAGCTTATAATTGATATTTTTAAAATTTATTTTAGAGAGTTTTATTCTCATATATTTGTTAAAACAAAGGAAAGCAATTGAACTATGATAAGCTTAAGAATATAAGAATAATTTGAAATAAGGCCTTAATTTTTGGCCTCCTTAGTAAATCGCAACCAATTACTAATGAAAATTGAATATAATTCCAATTAATTAGGGATACATTTTTACTAAATGATTATTTTTTACTTTTGAAGTGAATGTCATGATTGTTTTTCTAATCGTTCAAAACTATTTGTGGTGTATTGTGCAATTTAAGGTTGATATGTAAATGTGTAAAACTCGTGAGAAAATTTCCCAATTATTTTTAAAATTGTTTTAACAATTTTTCATCATTTGAATACAGGGTGTGTAAAAATGTATTAACCATTGTTATTTAATGTTTAAAATTTCAGTTTTGTTCTGTGTGCAATGAGAATGATTCTATTCTAATGTAATGAAATAATTTGAAGAAGATTGAATCAGGTTTAATCAGATAGAAGATTATTTCAAAAAATGCATTTCGTTATTGGAAAATGTTCATTCTTGTACAAACATTCATTGTATGTGTACATATTTATATCACGGCCTTATTGTGATATTATTTGTGTTGTGATTAAGGAAATAAAATTTGGCCTGTAAAAAGGAATGTTGAGTTATTTTCTGATTTGTAGCAGCTATAATACAATGTATACTTACATACATATATAAATATGATTTTAAGTATTATTATTTAATTTACAAAAGAATATTACAAACCTTCTCAAATAAATAATTATTACTCTTCTTAAAATCTATGCATTTATTTAATAATATAAAAGTTTTTTGCCTGAGCATCTGACCAATTATATGGAATTGGAGGGGAGACCTTAAAAATAGGAATTGCATTGATGATTTAAAAATAGGAATTGCATTGATGATTTAAAAATAGGAATTGCATTGATTTTGACACAAAATTACTTTTCTCTTACACTAAAATGCTCAATAATCTGCAATCATCAAATGTATTCTTTAAATATGATTAAATTTAAATTCGATTGATGCAAAAAAATCTTCCTTCAAATTTATTCCCTTGTACAATTAATAACTATCTTACTTCTAAATTTAAGTTAAAAAAGATTTAATTCATAATTAGTGTATGCAACATATAAACTGAGACTTTATGTCACATAACTAATATCAAGTATTATGATAATATTAAAAAATTATTGTAATCAATTAATATGTCTGAATATTAAATTCACGGTGAAATCATAGATATGCTTTTGGCTGTAGTGATACTTAAAATTAATTACATCTGCATATGCTCTATTCTTTTTCTTATTCTTCTATGAGGAGGATATAAATATTTTAGCCTAAGATATCTTGTAACTGATAAATTGTATTCTGCATAGACTAATATTAATTGTAGATTAAATTTTACAGGTATAAATAAAAGTTTTCAACGATTGCATGTATTCTTAGGTGCTATGCAAATGCATTTTACATATTTTGTGCATTGCTGTAGTTTAATTCAGTAACAACGTATATTATGAAATTCTCCGTCTGTATAGTGCAATGGCTAGGGGCTCGCTGTTTCATCAGTTAAAATAGGCGAAATTCCACAGAAAAGGCGTGATTTTGATCTGTAATGTTGTCTTTATCAATGGATACTCTGATGCATAGTTTGATCTGTGAACATCGGGTAGTGTTTAAAAAAATCGTGTTTGATTATTTTTTAAGTGCCTGTCTCATTAAACTCTGGTTTGTATTCCCTAAATGCATTGTAACCAGTTGTTAGATGAAATAACGCCTGATAATTGGTCAAAATATAAATACACGACTCAGCGATGAGCAGAGAGTGAAGCATTCGGTGAAAAGGGCTTCAGCATCAGTTTAAATGAATATATTAGAATTACGATGTGTAGCTTCAGTTGTACACATCTTATAAATTATATTTCTTGCAATGCATTTATTGCACATTAAATAACAATTTACCTTAAATTTTCACATATAATGACTAATAACAATCTGATTTCGAGAAGAAAAGGTACGCACTTATCTAATCATGTTTAAATATACAGTTTATAAATTTCTATTTATCAACTATTCTGATAAAATATAACAATTAGTTTATTTCTTTATAAAAATTCAATTTCTCTCTTTGAAATTCTCCTACAAACTTATATAAAACCAAATTAAAAAATAATTGCCTTTTGAATTAATAAAAATATTAAAGTAATTGTGTGAAAAAATTTCGTATTTTTCTGAGTAAGAGGCATTGGGAAAAAGTAATGACTGTGATGTCGATATATTTCTCACCATCCGAATAATCTAGATAACCTTGTTGTTACCGTGATGGGCGGAGGTGTTGCAAGTCTATTTGCATCATCCGCTGCTCTGATCCCCACATAATTGGCAACTGTTGCTTTCCTCTTTTCCGGTTGAAGTCAGCATGAAATGATTAGTAAATCTTTTCTGGAAAAGAAATGTAAAAGACAAACCGCGCGATTTAATGAATGCACCATCAAAAGGATTTAAGGCTTTGAACTCAAGTTATCATAATTCAGTGTAATCATACCTTGTAGAAGGATGTATTGAGATGGTTACCACGTGGTGCCGGCATTGACTCACATATCTAGAGAGAGTACCACACTCTCATTCATTATATATTTTCAAATTCATTAGGTTCGTTGTAGATAATATAAATCAAATGAATTTCATACAAAATAATTTTTATATAATCACATATATTACTTTTAATATTGCTTTTATTCATCTCAGACATTAAGATAATTTTTTATAATTTTATTTCAAGTTGTAATTTTTAAAAAGAAATTTTTAACGAATATATATGAATCTAAATATATTTGATAATATAAAAACTAATTAAAAGGTGAGAAATAAATCATTTCCTTTCTGTGTTTATATATAATTTGAAAATGAAATTTAATTGCGTTTTATCATTAGTATGAATATTCTTTGAAGCACTCTCCCATGAAAAATACGCTTGGTTATCAAGCCAGTGAACATAATAAAATACTAAAAACCACTAATAAAAATTTAAGCTATAATAATTTTAGTGAAAATGTGAACTATCTTTTAAAAATGTCTTTTTTTGTCCGTTTAAAAAAGCACAGAAAGTGTTAAAATAGAAGAGGGGAAATCACATATATTTTATATTAACAATTTTTAAACACTATTTAAAATTATGATACCAAAATGTATTTTTTATAAAAATATTTTTCCAAAGGATTATAATTTAAAAGATTATGACAATATCCTATAAATTTCAAATGATAGGTTTTATTTTTTCACAAAGAACTTCAGTTATATATATATATATATATATATATATATATATATATATATATATAT
>JAPDSC010012563.1:2081471-2143008 GCA_026290005.1 Latrodectus geometricus | reverse complement strand
TATATATATATATATATATATATATATATATATATATATATATATATTCAATGTATTATATTTACTTAACCGTATGAATAATTTGATTAACTAAGAAACGAATAAAATTAAATAACAACATAAAATCAATTACTTTGAAGAAATTTAAATATTTCATAAAAAATTAATAACATTTATCATATTTTTAGATTTATTTAAAATCTAATGGATTACAAATTTTTTCTTTTCGTTTATAATTATTGATTTCACATCAGAAAAGAATTTTTTAAGCCAAATGAGAATAAAACTACAACCACCAGGAAAGCAAGATTGTTCCCGAAAGAAATTATTTTTTTCAAATGTGCTATGGACTTTAGCTTAAGAAATTGTTCTTATAATTAGAAAAGTGTTCCAAACGTGATGGGTATAGATTTAGAAAAACGCTTCTTTGAGAATACTGTTGCATATCACGAGTATGAAAGCAGAATAAAGCAATTAGAAGTGATTAAAAAATTTAATATGGATTGTTCAAATAGGAGTACCACTGGTATGAATGGAAAGAAAAATTCAATCTATCCAAAAGTCAGCAAGGTAATAGCAACCTAAATGATTTTTTAGATTTTTGATCGAAGTGATAAGCTACTGATAGTTTTTTGACAAAGTTACAAAGACAGAATCTTAAAACATTATAGGGCATTGAAACTTTGGTGGCATTTTTTGAAATGCAACTATATTCTTTTAATGATATTTAACAAGATAGTGCAAATTTAACCAGGAAAATATTTCTTGATAGTACAACCACCGAAATGTATTGGCCGATAAGATTCCCGGATTTAAAGTCTTATGGAAAAGATATGGCAACACCACTTTGAAATATATATTAGGTATTTATCTAAGGCAGGAATCAATTTATCATTAGGTGATAAAAATCTTTCGAATTTTCAGCTGAAATGATTATTTGAGGACATTAGGTCGAAAGTAATATTTAATGTTATAGAACAGAATATATTGGTTGGGGAAAAAGTTATCTATTATTTTTTCGGTAGACGTCTGTAGTGATCGCTATATCGTGAGGTATCTATCAAACAATTTCAAATTTATGCTCATTGAAAAGGTGACATTTGACACTAAAATATTCTCTTGCGGTTTTTTGTTTGATTAATTCAGTTATGAGTACAAGGTTTTAACAATAGAAGACAACAAACAGAAAATTCGATACATTTTAGTTTTTCTTTTATAATGGCGAAAATGCTAACCAGGTGGCTAAAATTGTGAAAGGTGTTTATCGTCCTATATATGACTGTAACAACCAGTTACGCACAATTTTGGTTTCGTCGATTCCGTTCGGGTATTTTTGATGTTAGAGATGCACCTCGCATGTGGATACAGCATCTTCGAGAATGTCTATCAAATATCAAAAATTATCAAACTCGACAGCATGTCAGCAGTCGTAACTTCGCACAAGACCTAAAAATCTACATGAAAACTGTTTTAAACCTTTTTACCAAGCGAATCTGGAAGAAGTTACAAAAAGTTCACGTAAAAATAATGGATTTCTTTTTCCCCAACCTAATATATATATTATCTATCGTTAGACTTCTAGCATGGTTATAACATTTTGGGATACTGAATTTTCAGTTTTTAAAATGAATTGTTCAAATATAATAAATTTGTTATGAAAGCAATATATTAACTTCGTCATATGTATCCTATTTAATCCGTTTTCTACTATTATTTATGTTGAAAATTAAATTTTACGAATGACGAAAGTTAAGTAAGTCATAAATTCTTACGTGGGTCTATAATTATGGGATTGAATGCAATATAATGCGTTATTATTATGTAACTTAAAAGCTATGTTTAATTATTAAAATTTTTTGCAAATGTGCATCTAAACATTTAAAAAAGTTTGAAAATATTGTCAGCATGCATATTTCAGACTAATTAACTAAGTCTTCTATGTAATTAATAAAATTAAAAATATGAAATTTTTTTAAAACCAAGTATTTTGAGAAAATATTTCAATTATATTACTAAATTAAAAGAAATAAATAGCTTTTTATTGTTTTATTCTACTTTGCATTCCTTAGCCTCACAGGAAAGCGCAATAGATGTAAGAGTAAAAGCAAACTACAAAACTTTGAAAGCTGATGTATTCAGACGAAGAAAATCAAAAATGTAATTTTAGGTTGAAAAAGAACTTTTAGTATTTTCCCAGAAGAGTTTCTACATAAGATGTCATATATTTTTATATTAACTATATGCACGCAGAGCAATTTCGATATAAATTATAATTATTACATTTTTTTACCTTTATTGTAAGTGCAACAAACATTTTCATTTTAATATTGTGGACCTCAATATCCTCTGAGATAAAGTGGAACAAGCCACACACAAAGCTGTGTGTAACTGGGCAGTGTAAAGCATTTTAATCATGCAGTCTGATGAAATAAGATTTATTTGAAAATTGCAGGCACTCTTAATTTCGTAATGAAAACGTATGCTTTTGGTTAGATTGCTTACAAAGTAAAGAATTTTCCAACTTTCCCCTCTTTAAAAAAGAAATTTAAATCTCCATACAAAGTACCATTTCATTTAATTAAGCGGAACCTCCGTGGAAAATCTGATTTTAAGTTCAGACTTGAATTTGAACGGTAGAAAGTCATAAACAGTTTTACGACCGTAAAACTGAAATTACACGCAGACTCAGTGCTTTTATTCTAGAAGAAGAAATTAAACGTATTTTAAGTAACTCTGAAATACTTAAATGAATCTTAATCCTGCTTTTTCTTTTAAAATTAATTATTTTGAAAGAGAAAGAGTGATTAAGAATAGTTTCCACATTGAAACATGATTTTCGAATAATTTTGAGAAATGTTTTCTGCAAGATCAGTATCTTAATATTTTATGTAAGCTGTAAGGTCTGATTATAATAAACTATTATTTAGTTATAAGCACTTGATATATGTAGCTAGAAATATTTATGATTTAATATGACATTTATACCTTTCTTTTATTAATTCTATGTGTAAAGAAAATACATAATCTCAAAACATAAATTTGTTATTGATGCATATGCAAAAATATCCTTCATACAAAAATTTTGTATTAGCAGATTATTTAATAAGTACAAAGCACGCGTGTCTTGTGTCATATTCTTGTTTCACTGTTACTCTTAAAATTGATGGATAAATGGAAACATACATTTTTCAAGGAATATGAATTATCTAATCCAACTGCAACTTTGGTGCTTTACAGTAAGTGACTAATTTGAGAAATGCTATTTAGAATCAAACATTATGTGTTTCAGGTGATTTCACAACATCCACTTTGGTCTGATGTCTCTCTGATATATTTATTCTACCATACTGACATGTTAGCAAAATGACAGATTTTCTAATAAATTTTGGTGTATTTAACTTTTTACGGATGGAATGTCTAAATTGAATATATAAAAGCAGGAGAATGATAAAAATCATACTGCAGACTTTATATAAGTCTAAAAGAAACACCCAAAAGTAGTTAATAATGGGTAAATCAACTTTTATTGAAAAGGCATTTTTTAAAAATTGATTAAATAATTAAGTTGATTAGAGAAAAATTGAGAAACAGCTGAGATTTAGTCAACAAAATTTATATTTCTTGATACCCAGCAGATTTTGATTTACTTGATATTTAAGGATATTTAACTTATTTTTTCCAGGAGAAATTATGAAACTTATGTTTTGTATAAAATCTAAATTATATATACATAATATACATATAACTCGAACTAAAAAAATATGAAAATTAATTTGTGTGAAAATATACTTAAAGAGATGAAAAATAAAATAAAACAAGGTTTAGAAGAAATAATAATAAAGATGTTGTTTTTTATTTTACAACACACACACACAATTATTTGAACACAGAGATTTATGAGCTCTTTCAATATACTATTATAAATTTTTACAATTTTCCAATAGCAAATGGTAATATTGCTTTAGATAAAGTATTGAAACATAATATTTAAGAGTTGTTTTTCATAATGTGAAAGAATGGTGAAAGTAATAATGGGATGAATGTTTTCCTTTAAGAAGGTAAGTATATTTTTCTGTTAAATTTGACACATCAAATATCTTAATTCATATCGTGTAAGCATTGATTATTGCATTAAATTTAAAGCATTTCTCATTACAATGTTTTGTGTATTTCTTGTTTTTAAATATTCGAACGCAAAATGCATGTATTTCTGTGGGACTTAAATTTTAAACCTGCGAACACTATGAATCTTATATAATTCCACGTTAAAATTGTCAGCGCATTTTTATGTTGATCAACAGTATTCTTGTATGAATTAATTACGTTGCTATACGAATTTATACTAGTACTATTAAGGATGTTTAGTAATCTGGAATACAAATTGAACTGTAAACTCGCATGTAAATTTATTACCTACAAACATTTGTTACTAATATAGCTAGGAAAATTAACATTTACTTTGAATTTATCATTCACCTCAAAAGAATAAATAATATGTGATATGAATTAGTAATTACCCTTAAGCGTGTCATTATTCTTACACAAAATTCTATTATTGACACTTATAAGCAAACTAACCAATTTGTGATACAAATTTATCGTGAAATTTGTACTACAAATAAGTTAATTTGGTTACCTCACATGTACTCATATTATAGATTGGTTACATTACATATCAATCAACCAGAATGGTTATCTTACGTATGCTAAGCGAATTTTAATTTTATCTTCCATTGTACATTTGAATTCATTGCTTTCACAGATACTTTAAGAAATAAGTGTACCAGAGGTGTTGTTAATTATAATTTGGCAGATTTGTGTTAGGGTTGACTTTAAAAATTTAGTCTTAATACTTAATTGTTTATATTTTTTTTATGCTTAAATGTATATATTTTAAAAGTTTAAAAGCAAATAAATTGAGCAAGTTTATAGTAAGAAGTTATCATATATTCATTCGATGTCTGAAAAAATATATATTAACAATAAAGATTAATAAGGAATCGATGAAATAAATATTCGTAATAAGAAAAATTAAAATTTTTTGATCGATACTAATTCAGTATCATTATTTTTAAACTATAGAGATTTACTGGAAAGTCTACTCATCTACAAGAATAAAAAAAGTTTTATTCTTATTTTACAGTAAATGCAACAGAATTAACTTGATTTAATGCATATAAGTGTTGGAATTGAGAATGAATAATTCTGCATACTTACTAATTCTACCACAGTGAATTATAATCTACCACAGTGAATTATATTCTACCACAGTGAATTATATAATATGAACATATTAATTTGTCCACGTTATTCTAGTTCTCTTGTAGTTCCAAAAGCAGAAAAATTCAGTAGTTTAGATTAAAAAACATGGTACCTCGAAACTCTCTAAATTATAATATACATATGCCCATAATTATCCTAACTATTTTATTTTATGATTTTGAGCAATTAAATGGCCTAACGATAAAAATGAATATTGTACATGGATATTTGTAGATATGTCTAAGTTCAAGATACTAATAAAGTTGTAAAACACATATCGAAATCAAATATTTATTTTAGAAAATTAAAATGTTTTAATGGTTCATCTATAAGTCATAGTTCCCACTAATTTTTTTTAAATGTCTTGGGGATTTTTTATAATCAGTGTCTCTAACTGGAGATATATACACAAACATTCTAGACCTATGATTAAAAATCAGGTTTTAGAAAGAATATTCGTACAATATTAGAATGATCTTGTCAAAGAATTAAAAAAATACATGGAATAAAATATTTCAGCAATGGCTTATTAATTGAAAAAATATTTTTATGATTTTCATATTTATCTTTTCAAAATGTCATGTAGTTCTGATAATGACTGAAGAGCATTCGTTAAGTAGCTGAAAACATGAAGTGAAGACTTTTGAGTGGCAAAACGAGTGAAATTATAATGAATTCACAAATAAAGTAGCATTTTATATAGCAATATATATATATATATATATATATATATATATATATATATATATATTAAGGAAGAGAAATATAGCCTTTCACCATATTCATTGCATTGTCCACAGAATAACGAATTTTTCAGCAAGTTAATTTTTTGGGAAAAATTTGCATTAAAGAATAACTGTAAATGGGGCCAATTGTTAAGATTCGGTTGTTGTTGTATAAGCCTGGATGCTAGGATTTAAAACTTTATAGTGGAGCACCCCGACAAGTGGGTTGTTAAGATTATTTTTCAATTAAAATTGATGATAAGAAAAGAATAGGCATTAAATAATGATAAGTTATAAAGTATTAAGATATGCTTTAGTGGTCAAATTTTTAAGTAGATTTCCTAAATTTTTAGTTTTCTTTAAATAAAGCACCATCAAGGAAACAAAATTGCACAAAATGTGAGTGTATCAGTTAATTCGAATAGTTATATATTGCCAACAAATAAATTTAATTTTAGGTAATAAAAGAAAATGAAACAAAATTATTAATAATATGAAAAACTTACATTATTAACTCTAAAGAGTATGGTCTTAAAGGTGAGGAAATTTTTAGAATATGGTGGCTGAACCCGATCAAATTTTATAAAGAGTAATGGAATATAGATGCATTTCAAAAGGTCACTAAATTTAACCACTTCTATAACTTCAGTTACAACAAAAAAGAAAAAAATGATAAATTAAAATTGACAACTAAAAAGTCCTACAACTTATCAGACTTCTGCTTTGGAAAAAGAACGTATTCAGTAAACTGTTCCTATATACTAATAAATAACTAGAAATAAATGATAGCAAATTATAACATTAATTATGAGAAGCATTCCTTTAAATGAATTCAACTAAAATAGTTTGCCTTTAATAGAAAATGAAGATAAAGGATGTACAAGTCTTAATTTATGAATGTAAATTAAATTTCCTTGAAAATAAGGAATGACAAAATTTTCATTAATAAATTATGAAAAATAAAAGAATGGAAGAAAATTTCAAAACTATTTAATCAAACATGTTTTAACCACGTGTCTCGTGTTTTATACATAATATTTACAGAATTTAATCTTTAAGATAAAGCTAGAATAGCCACTTAGACAAAGAAGCTCCAAAAATTATCTTTGTCTTATTTAAAAATATAAAAAAGCTAATATACAAAAATGCATTTTTAACTTATGTTAATGGAAGTCTGATGTTAAACTAGATATGAACTACACATTAGTTTTATGTACCCTTTCACTGTGTTTCAATTAAATCATTTTACATGTAGTTCAATAAATTTATACTTGACACTTGCTTTGTCATATACATATTTAGTTTTAGTTTTACCAGAGGAAATCGCGTGCATCTAAATTTTAGGTATTCCGTCTTTTTAGGAAATGTTATCTTTTTTAAAAATTCGATCTTTATTTAATACAACATATAAAAAATAAAAATAAAAATTCCTTTCTGACTAATATTTTTATTTAAACGTGAAAAAAATGACGTTCTACAATTTAACATATAACGGCTTACTCATTACTAAAAGATTTTAAATTCTAATCCAGTTATGAGCTGAAAAAGCAAACATTAAATTAGTGCAAAGAAAGAATGTAAATTGGATAATTTTCTTTACGGAAAACCAAAATAAGAAAAAATTCAAATAATTAAAAAAAAATCACTTGTCTCAGAAGTTTCAGTTTAAACATAAAAACATGAAATTCTACAGTGTTATGCATAAAATATGCGTGTATGTGTAGATATTGCAAAATAATTAACAGCACCTCAAAATGACATTTTGAATCACAAAAAGAGATCTCAAATATGAATTAGCTAAAAACAAATCGAAACAGGTGAAAAATGTTTAAAAACACCTTTTTATTACGATATCATTAATTATTGAAACCCAGGCTCTTTTCATATGCTTCTATATTTCTGACAGGTGATGTATTGAGAAATGGTGAAAATGTATCTGATTAAGAAAGCGAAAATAAAACCTTTCAAAAATGAAAATTTTTTTAATTTTTGTTATTTTTTGAAAAGAATTACAATGTGAGAATACAGAAGCAAACAAGTATCCGATGCAATAACTGGTAATATACTGGGAAAGGCGAGGTCACATTCGTTTCATATAGCGAAATCAGCACTTTTTTAAAAATTTAAAATGAGCAAATATCATTATTTTAAGAAAAGCTACACTGTAGGAATATAGAAAGAATATGTAACCTGAATTGGTAAATATTTTTTCTCTACTTTTGGTAGTTTAAATATTAATGGCAAATTTAAAAGAAGAAAAAGAACCCCCTATCCTGTTTCTTTTTTGAAGCCGGAAGTTTTCCGAACGGCATGATACATTGCTTAAATTGTTTAGGTATTGGTGTAAACAACTTTATAATGAGTTCAAAACGACATTAATAATGTTTCAAATCAATCACAAACACTACATTCAACGTTTTGAAATGAAACTTAATTTTAAGTTAGCCAGGGGGACTGACGCCCTGAAATAAATTCCTCTCCATATCGTGCAGCCAGCCGCCTTGAATTCAACAACGGACAAAAATTTCGAGGACAATAGAATAAGGATTATATATATACTATGGTAAAAGTGATTAATCGGTGATAATTCATAATCACCACTAAGCTTGGAAATCACGATGAGTTATTGAATATTTATCGCATATGCCGATTAGGTTACAAAATCTCTAACACACAATAGAGAATGAAATAAAAGTCCATAATATTTACAAAATTCATTCAGCTTGCTTAGTTGTATAGCTATTTGTTACCTATTGCACTATTGTAGTATTTCTATAACCATGGCAGAGTTTATTAAATTGTTATTGGTGTCTCTTTTGATATGAGATTCACGTGATTTTAATAGTATTTCTAATGTTATTTTTGGGTTTTTACCATAATTCATGGGTCACATTTACCTATTAACCATGGAGGCAGAAATAGAATGTTAAAAGAATTTCAAAAAGTACAAGAAGGTTACTAGTGAGATAGAAATGATTTACTTAAAATTATGTGTAAGTTATTAAAAGAAGAGTAAAAGGTACCCAAATTGTTGCTAAGCCAATAGTCTACAATCAGATGAACCCAAGATGCAAATCGATCAAAATGATATGCAGTTGCAACTAGATAATGATTTGCAATTTAAGTTTGAATATCAGGATTATTTGAAAAAATGTGTAGTTGTACGCTCTAAAAAGAAATATGAAGCAGAATTGTGTACCATTTAAATGACATTTTTTATATTTGAAGCCTTAAGTATACGCCAAAATGACAATCCTTTCGAGTTCAGTAATCATATTGTGAAAGAAGCTTGTGTATGCATGTCATTTCATGAAGGTTTCAAGAGTATTCTTCTTAAAAAGTAATGTTTGGAATGCCTTTAAAAGTAGATTTGAAAACATTTTCTTTTCCAAATCAAATACCTTAGAACCGAAGAATAAACTCAGGCTTTAATAGAAACATTTGATAATGCTTCTGATAAAACCAACAATGAAATAGAAAAATGTGTTAAAAAATTTTCTTTCTAAAAGTCAGTGATATTAACGATGTGTTAACAAGGGAGAGAGCAAATCTGATAAATGCAAATGTAAAAAAATCAAGACTGTGTAATTCTGAATGTCTTAATAGTCTAAAGGATCCAAATAAATTAACTTAAAAGTAAATTTCAGTAAATACTTTTTTTATAAGGCAGATTTAGTTTTTTTTTGGTAAGGAGCTGTTTTTTCATAAGCTCTTATAATCTAAATTGTTTTCTTTATCCAGGTCTTTCAGTTAACAACCCTAATAATTATCTAAATTATAAAAATTATAAAGTTTTAGTTATTATTTAATTTAAAGTTCTATTTTGTTTAAATATATATAAACATTAAGTATTTACTGAAATAACAATCCAAGGTTTACTTAGTTTTAGTAATTTGATATCATTTTGTATTTTTCAATACTTTTTACGACAGATATTATATATAACTAATGTCATTATTTGATACACAAAATGTCTTAAAATATCGACTAACATGAACATACAAAATTGAAGTACTATTATAAATTTTATTCTAAGTCATCATGATATTCTTCAAATCCTTAAGAACAAAATGACTAATATTACTTGAAAATATTTATTTTTTCGAATTAATAGATCACATTTCTCTACAAAATAATCAGAATTTATTATACTCTCGTTACTAGTTGGAATTTTTATAAACTTATTGATAAAAGTGATAAATATACCATATTTATATCATATTTACCAAGAGTTTAGTGGTGATTATGAATAATCATCAGCTATTATACATAATCATTGGATTAATCCCTTTAATTGCAATATATATATATATATATAATTATTAAAAAATTTTGCTGCAATTTATTATATACATAGTGCTTTATGTTAGAATTGTAAAGGGAGGTAGGGGAGGCCTGAGTAAGAAGATTTCATACAGAAACGTGGGAGTGAAAACGCATAGTTACATTTTTGGTATGTTTGTCGCATTAACTAGTAAGTGAAAAACAACAATTTACTTATTAATTTAAAATAACTGCTTGGAAGCATTCTATGATATTCCTGCTTTTCTTCTGAAAGGATCCATGCACATACAATTCTTGATAAAGGAGCTAGAATATGGCAACTAGGCAAATATTTTCCTGTAGGGCGTTACATTTGTACTGTCACTGTATTTACTTTTGCATTTCCATATATGAAATACTTTTCAATATATTTATGTTTCGCATTGCTGTAGCGAAGCTTGTTACTTGAAATCCATGTAGTTCATGAGAATTCAAGCGAACCAATCGTTTTTATCATCAATTTCGCAGAATTCAACAGTGCCTTTTTGTTTAATTTCGTGCGGTACCTACATTCTCGTATGAAATCAATCTACTTATATAGGCTCTTTTTACATATATTTATATTTTTGACGTATAGTTTTACAACATTCCGTTTATGCATGTGTTGATAAGATAACATTATGACATCTTGTCAGCTATCTTTAAGCAAAAGGTTTACTATACAGAACCACTTTTTTACTTCATTCATTTTATTTCAAGCTTTAACTGTTTCTTAAGAAATTATTTATCCAGTTACCCATTTTCTATTTTAAAATATACTACCAGATAAATCTAGACAGAATGTCCTTTTGCACTTTGAAATTAAAAATAACTATTTATATTTAGTATAAAACACACAAAAATATGAAGAAATTATTAAAAATTAAGAATTTTCAAAGTGAAAAGTTCAAGGAAATCTTTATTAGAATATGTATACAATTTATTCATAAGATACTTTGAAAATTTTTTTAAATTATTAATTTAAATTAAATATTCTCATTTTCCTTCTTCCAATATTCTGTTACTAGGGAAAATTTAATTTCCTCAAAAGTTTATAAGAATAATCCAGTTATAGTTTTCTCTCGCAGTGTTCCAAAATTAGTTCTGCAAACTTCGAACACTTTGTTCAAAGTTTGCCGAAATAAGCAATTTTTGAATTTCGCAAGTTTATAAATCAAAAGAATGTTTTAAGAAGATTAATTTTAGAATGACAAAAAAGTGAGCAATCATTTTTGCACTTAAATTAAAGTTTTAGAAATCTATAGACCTTAGAATATAAAATTTTATCATACACGCACACAAATCCAGGATAACAAAATAGTATTTATTTGAAAAATGTATTTCAGAAGACAGAAGAATTGACAGTCATAATTATGATTAGAATTAATAGAATTGAGCAATTTTAAAAATGAATATAACTTTTGTGCATTTATGCATATTAGAAACAAGCTAACTAAAAATAAGGATTTATAAAGTTTTATAAAAATATTTGCATTTAAATAGTCAATTCTTAAAATCAATTGAAATAGGACATTTTTGTTAGCTTAAATTCATTTAATTTGTTTTTCATTTCTTGTCTCATGATTTTATTCACTTTTTTACAGAAAAGAGTGTCAGTGAAAAATATTTAATAAAATTATTCTAATGTGTATCAGAAAAAATGTTTCCGGTGCCTCATGCACAGTAGCTGCGAATTAAAAACGCTCCTATATTCTAATAAATAAGCGCTTTGGATAAAGGTATCTGAAGTGGGATGTTCAAAGCCAGTTGCATCCCCACTGCGATACAGGCTATTAGTATTGTCAGCCTGGCAGGGTCGCTCTACTTACTTCCCAAATTTACGAGTTCAGTCCCATACTGAGACAAGTAAGCCCTAGCTGGGCCAATCTTTCTAACAATTGATAAAAACTACCAGCTGACTCAGGGTTGTATCACTACAGTTTGAGGTTATCTCTTGCCGAGACGATAGGTAGGTTCTTATTGGGATGTTTGACACACACTTAGCTTAATTTCGCTTAATCTCTTTGAAACAAAGAACGAAAGAAACCATTTACTGATATGAAATCTCAAAGAAGATAAATAAATGACTCCTGTTATACATTTTTTCTTTGATTTACCTATCTTAGTCAGTGATTCACAAGGAAAGTTAACTATTTATTCTTCTCGATAATTTTTCTCGCTATTTATTCTTGTAATTAAGAGAAAATACAGTTTGGGGAAGTTAAGAAACAATACATGTTTTTCCAAAGTGTGATATGAATTGTCTTTTGTGAAATTAAAAATTTTACAAAGATACATTATTGGATATTAACACATATAACTATTTTGTGAATAGCGTTATTCAAGGTAACACAATATATGCAATCAAAGGGTTGGGGAATCACAGTACCATCAATATTATAAATATACTTTTTGTCTAATCTCAGACTTGTATCATTGTTTCCCATATTTGCAGGAACTATCCTATTTCTCACAATGTATTTTACATCCCAATAAAAATATCAAATGTTGCCATTTTAATTTTTCAAGTTTATTTCACTGAGATCCTAACTACAAGAACTGAACGATTATGCAGGTATGTAAACACTCATATTTGTAAAAATCAAAGTACCATGAAAAAATTGTCAGAAATTAATGAAAATTGCTACGCATATCACTGATAATGGTATAAGAAAAATCAAATTTACAAGACAAAAAACAAAAAAAATATAGCGGAAATATCTGCATTATTTTTTGTTTACCATGTCAAGATGTTTTGTGTGTTTATTATGCTAAGTGGAAAGAGGTCGTACGTCGGGGCACTGAATCATACGAGTTCTGAATGTTATAACGGGGAATGCATTCCAGATGGTTTCATTTTGATGTCAAACATCAGTCCAACTAGTTGAACGAGCAACTAGCATATATGTTTCATGGGCATTATATACTGAGAACAAGCTGGCAGGAGGCTTGTGCAGCCTGAGAAACATGTGCATGGGTGCTATACTCCTGAAATATATCTTTCAAAATACGGCAAAGAATAAGGAGTACTTCTTGCTCAACAATTTGTTTTATGTAGTGATCACGAATGAGGTTTCACCCAATTTTCACTGAATGCGATTAACAGTTATACCCAATAGTTTCCTACCCAATGATTCTGTTGCTTGTATGGGATGATGTTGGGTAGTACGATAAAGGACCAAACGTTTCTTTCTGTAACTTTCCTTCACTCACACTCTCGATCACTCTTCCATCATTGTACTCCGAAGTGTAACGAGATTCATCGGAGATAAGCAACTTGCTGTTACTAAACACTTCATGAAATGTTCTGTGCCCATTGAAATCTGAGGCGTCTGGGACTCAGTGACAGGAAACCCTGTGTAGAAGAACCATTATAAGCACAGTACATGCCATAAAAGACAGCGGTGAATTTTGGCGTTCGACAACAAAACACTTGTAACCGTGTTCCAACGTTGTGCTAACACACGAGACGGTGCTGTGCAGTGCATGAAGTATTTGTCACTTGTCCATTTCTTTCAAACAGGGATCAGTGTTGTGGCACTGCACAGCGTGCGGGCTGAGATCTCTAGATAACAAAATCAAGCATCTTGTCTTGGCGGCCTCGAACAAACTCCGTATGTTATTTTGACAAATTAAAGACAGAAGATGATAAATATATTTCAATACAACTTTAGTCCTTTAAATACATGAACAAATGGCTGACAAGGAGTTGTTCTAAGAAGCAATTCTAATAATTTGCATTAATCTCTCTTAACATTTTTTGCAAGTTTCGTTTGATTTACATAATACCTTCTTGGTGTTTCAATCTTCACAAACATGAGGGCATATACATACATATATACCGTATTTGCCGGTGTGTGTAAGATGAGCTTACTTTTGTAAGATGAACTTATAAGATGAATCCTACTTGTTTTTTTATATGCATTTTAAAAAAATTAAACTTTTTTTGATCCCTATAAATTTGCAATATTTTTAATATAAAGTAATACAAATGCAAAGTAATAGTTTACAAATACTCAATCTACCTGGGAAGTAATAACTTTTAACACAGACAATCATATCCAGAGTTAAAGGAAGACTTACTTGAAACCCCCCTCTTCTAAATCAGCATCTGAGTATTTTGCAACAAACTGTTCCACCTAGTTCTTATTACTTTGATTGATTTATGAAAAATATCATTTTGTTCTGTTACTAACTTTTGATATTGAGTGCACTGAAAATAAACTTACCGCAAGATCTTAGTCAACGATTTGGCGCAGCTTGTCCTTTTTGGACCTTGCGCCACAAAACCCAACCAACCAACTTAGTCAACGATTTAATACCTCTATTTTTTCCATGTGGCTCAAGTCTAAGCAAACTGCATATGAAAATAAGACAGCCATTATGCTGGCTGATGGTAGACAGGGAATGAAAAATTGCTACCCGTTGTGTGATCATCTATTGATGTTTTCACAGATTGTCCTATTATAGCTTATAGCAGCATAACATCAGGTTCCAATTCATTAAGTATCAAGGATTATTAAAAGTGTCATGAATGTGAACTCAGTGAGTTAAATACTAATATAGGAAAATTCAATAAATCACAAAGCAAGAATTAGGCAAAAATCTAATAATCTTTCACTGTGATGCCTTTATTCAAATAAAACTGCCTGATTTAAGTAAAAGCCAAAAAGAAATGTCAAATTATTTTATCCATATTTCCCTCATTTCATCAGATATATTTAATTAGGAACAAAAAGTAATTGCATTGATAGAGATCTTAGCACATTTTTAATTAATGATAATATCAAATATTACCCACTTAAGGATATTTTTATAAAAATACATTTTAATTCCTACTCTAGGGTTTTTGATATTCTAAAGTGATTTTATTATCGTGTTTACAACATTCCTATATTTCTTTAGTCACTACCAAGACCGGGTTTTTGTTAATATATAAGTGGACCAATCTGTCTGTTTTTGACTCTGATTACCTGCTTATACTTTTTTGTTAAATATCATATTAAATTCTAATATACTCATTTGTTGTAAGAATAATTTGCAGTTTGTAGGACCAAAAATCTTCTCTTTCTGTTTGGATATCAAATTACTTCCATATGCTTAAGCGCTGTCAACAGAAATTTTAATGTAATGAGATAGCAGACAATGGCAGTTCCATTAATTTAAATTAAACACCAATTTTTTTTATTTTATAGTGAGATTATTGATTTACTGACAGGAATATCATTAAAATATCCGGTTATGCTAGGATCCTTTTCCACCTTCAAGCATTACAAGGAGTGAAAGTGATGGCATTTTATCAAGTGGGGCTCCCAGAGAGTATGCCATCTTGGATCCTGATAGTGGGTAGTTCTTCGTAGTTGTTGACGCCAGTTCTTTGAATGTTGACATTTCTTCCTTTCACCAAGCGCTCCAAAAATCCAAAAAGGCTATAAATACAAAATCTTAAGTTTGTAGTCGGCGTATCGTTATTTTGTATAGATTTTAATTTCATATAGTCTTATGTATTCGAGTTCAATATGACAGTACTTTAAGTTTCACTGTTACTTCTACAAGGATTGTAATTAATTGAAAACAAATATTCTAGACTAATATTCTTGATTTTTTACCCTATATTTTTTGGATAGTTTGAGCTTGAAAACCAAACAGAAATTGCGCCGCCTATCAAGTTATTAAATCGAAAACGTGGCAGTATTTAAGCCAAATTAACTAAACTTTTGTCGAAACTATTGAAAGATTTAGAAGAAGCTGAACTTCGAGCAGTTCTAGATTCATTGAAGAATATAAAAATGAAATTTGAAGTAGTCAAAAATGAATATTTGGAAATCGAAAATGACTATGAATTTAATGAAGCTGAAAAAATACTGGAGTAAATTGTGAAGATATTCAAGAATTTCAGATCAGTGCAAAATTTTCCTTTAAAAATCTATTCGAATTAAAAGCAAAATTTCTTATGGTAAATAAAGTGTTCGATTACCTGAAATTCTTTTACCACAATTTGATGGACAATTTAACAGCTGGAGCTCTTTTAAGCTACAGTTTCAAAATCTAATGGAAAATAATCCAACTTTATCAGACTGTCAGAAGTTTATTATTTGAATGCTTCTCTTAAAGCTGCTGCAAAACAGGTTCAGTTACCAAATGATAATTATGAGTTGTTTTTTAAAGTTATCGTGTTTCATTATGAGAATACAAGATGATAATTCATTATGTGAATAAAGAAATTCCTCAATCCTTTTTTGGATGAAAATCAAACTTTACGTGTCGGAAGTAGATTGGTTAATTCCAAACTAAGTGAAAATACAAAACATTCTATAATTTTACCTAAAGGTCTAATCTTACTGCCTTGATATTGGACTATTTTCATAAAAACGTTTTTTGAATATTGCACCCAATTTTACTATTTTGTTATCCAGTTTATTTTATCTTGTAAGGCAGCAATTTTGGTCGATTAGCTGTAGAAATCAATGCAGACAAATAGTACAAAAATGTTTTACTTGTTTCAATTGTAAGCCAATTTTAGCTGATCAAATTACGTGCAACTTGCCCAAGGAACGAGTAACAAAAGCATTTCCATTTTTCCCCTCAGGAGTAGAGTGGTCCTTTTTTGATTAAATTTAAAAACCAGCGTAAGCGTATCCTAAACAAAATTTTTTGCTGTTTTTGAGTGTCTCGCTACTAAATCGATGCACTTAGAGTTAGTAATAGATTTATCGTCAGATGCTTTCATTGCTATTTTAAAATATTTTTCTCACGTCGTGGTAAATGTGCTAGAATCTTTCCTGATAATACTACTGATTTTGTAAAGGCATCAAAAGAAATGAAAAACCTGCACAATTTTCTAATGCAACTAACATGAGGAAGTAGCTTATTTTCTCTACACTGCAGGAGTCAAATGAACATTCATTAATGGAGTAAAGTCGTTCAAATTTCATTTGAAACGTATCATTGGGAACTTAGCTTTGACTTTAGAAGAATTCCTCACAATAACTGTTCAAATAGAGGGAATGCTTAATTCCAGACCGCTCATTCCCTTTCATCAGAAGCTGATAATTTTGATGTTCTTACACCTGGGTATATTTTAATAGGACAAGCTATATGAGGCATCGTCAAACCAGATTTGTGTTCTATAGAAAATAATAGACTTGATAAACACAGGAGAATCACTTAAATTGAGCAAGGAAATCCTGGAAACGTGATTATTTGAACAATTTGCAAGCACGCACTAAATGGCAATTTGATAGAATAAATGTTGAACTAAACACCATTATATTAGTAAAAGAAGATAGTCTTCCAATTGCACATTGGATAATTACAAAAATTGTACAAACTTATCCAGGTGCTGATAGTAAAATTCATGTTGTAAAATTTAAATTATCAAATGGAAATTTTGTCAAAAGACCTGTGTCTCTAAAAATTTCTATTTTATCTATTGTTTAAATGTTTAAAAATGATGTTGTACTTTAGACTATATATAGTTTATGTATCTACTATATAATTAAGTATAACTCAAATTTTTATAGCGTATGCACTGATTTTGAAATGATATTTTAAGCACCACTGGGATGTTCGTGCCAGTTCTTTAAATGTTGGCATTTCTTCCTTTCGCCAACCACTTTAAAATCTAAAAAGGCTATAAAAACAAAACCTCAAGTTTGTAGTCATCGTATCGTTGTTATTTTGTATAGATTTTAATATTATATACTCTTATGTATTCGATTTCAATATGACAGCATTTTAAGTTCAATGTTGCTTTTACAATAATTGTAATAAATTGAAAACGAATATTCTCTCTCTCTCTCTCGACTAATATTCTTGATTTTTTACATTACAGTAGTTAAGAAGCAGTCATCAAACAGAAGATCTCCAGACTTGGCTTTCCAACCCAAAGATATATTCAGAAGAAGGATAAAATCATTATTAGCGAACACGATGGATTTTCTATTGAGTTGGGATTTGAACTTACTATCTTCTGGTAACGAAAACAAACTTGGTAAAAAAGCAAGCCAACGTGGCCACTAACATGAATTATATGTAAATATTTTTTTTTATATGTATTCCATCAGGGTTCATATGAGGTGTGAAATTCAAAGTTATTGAATACATTCTTCTAAATTTAGTTTTTTGTGATAATATCAGCTTATACATAAAGATTTACAAAATATTCTCATTCGGAATTCAATAAACACGAAATTGAATGATCATACCATCAAACAGTTCAGCTCTTACGATCTTCTTATTGAAAAGAAATCAATGGTCTTGGATATGTGAAACTATTTATGCTAATTATATTTACTCTCGATAAAAGAACAGTTCAGGAAACAACAGTCTGTGATAATCATAATCCATATTTCTTTGTTTTTCATATGAATCATGTGACAATATTTGTGTTAGCCAATCTTCATACCACAATTACTTCTCGAAGTTAAGGTGGAAATAAGAAGGCCAGTTAAGAAACAACTACAGTTTTAAGTTACATTATAAAGCTAAATTATTGTTGATCGTAGTAAAGATGTATTCAATTATTTTCTACAATCATAGTAGCAATCACTATGATCAAGCATTACACAATGATCATCATTATTCATTGAATGACAAATATCATGCTTATTTAATTTCATAGTCATTAGATTTATAGGTTATTAATGTTGCAAGCATCTTTGCATAAAAAATGAATGTTCGTCTTTTTCTAAAAGAGATGAGAATATACAGAAAGAAAAACATGATGTATTTTCATTCTTAATCATTAACAGAAGAATTTTCGATATAAAAGAAATTATACTCCTTTTACAAGAGTACTAAGAGTACCTTCATAAAATTGAAATTTCGGAAATTTTTTGTGATATATTTTGCTAATGATTCCTTGACTGCTATTCAAGACTAGCAACATCGGGGAGTTCTTGAGTACGGTAATCTGACATGTTCTTCCATCTGTTTAAATAAATTCTTATAAATTAATTTATTGAGAAATTGTCAATAAGACTGAGGGAAGTTGGAAGTGAACTAAGGGAAAACACTTTTAACAAGGTAATTAAAAGCTGTGCTTAACGTCTATAATATTCAAGCCAATGTAAATACTCTAAGATAACAAATAATTGCTTCTCAGCCTATTGGCTAAGATCAAAGTGTAATCTAAGATAACAAATAACATGCTTAGTACAATGTTTTTGTGTGAGTGACCACGTAATATAAGGAAGATACTTTTGAATTGTAAAATTTATACTCAGGATGAATATGTTCTAATAGACAGAGCTCTTCATATCGAGAGAAAATTCCATATGCTTATAAAACAAAGGCCAATAAAATTCCATTACCTCAAGCTCCTCAGCTTAAGAATTCGCCTTGTTTTCTATGTTAATTTTTTGGACACAAGAGTCAATTTGACTGAAACCTATGGATTTCGGAGGAATGTATTTAAATTTGAATTTGAATTATATTAAAAATCCATGCTCTAGATGTGAGAGAGTTGAACCCATGAATTGAGATTTAAGAAATTTGCGTGATAAATGCCTAAGATATTGAATAAACACGATCTGAAAATTGCGTTAGACTTGAAATGATGTGATAAAATTTTTAGAGTAGGCTCTTCTCTTCTTTGTTGGAGAATTTTTTTTGCTTATTCACAAAGGAGAATTATATGTTAATGAAATACACTACTCTACATAAATGGCCTTTAAAGAAGCCTACAAAATTCATGAAATTCGCATATAGGCAAACACGAAGCATAAGCCAAAGCATGGGCGTGCGTTCCAGCTCGGATTATCATTAATAACTGTAGAGCCACTTAGGGTAAAAAATAAGATTGAAATTAAGAATTTGTTATTAAGTGTAGTTTTGTGCACCTCAAGTGCTCTTGTGAGTCTTGTAGAAAAATAGAATCTTCTTTGAATACGTATTTGAGTTAGAAAGAAAAATTGGATTGGGGTTAATATAGATTATCCTTTCGAAAATTTGGGAATAACCCAGACATATTTTGATACCACTTAATGGACAGCCTAGGCATGAGGACATTTTAAGGCATTTTAATATCTATTGTTTACATTACCTTTTCATGGATAGTGGGTGAGAGAAGGAAACCCAGAAAACTCTCAAGTACCCACCCTGACACATGTTCATTAAAAAGGTAGAAGCACATTAGTGGGGATCAAACCGGGAGCCTGTGCTCCGAAGAACATTGATATACCACTAGGCTACAATAAGCTCATGGCAGAGATATTTAAATTGATGTGGGTATATATTTGATTGCTTCAGAAAAGGAAACTACCAACCGTTCGAGGGAACTATTGTATGAATATACAAAACATGTCCTCATTACACGTGGATATTACCATATTGGATATATGACATTACTTGATCACGCTACAATACCTGGAAACTTAATTAAAAGAATATGATCTATTAAAATATATTTTGCATCAGTACATGTGATTCAATAGCATTTTCATAACAAAAAAATTTAAGCAATGAGTTCATTTTCACGGTTTTATTCGGCTGCAGAAGTCAAGTATTTGAAACTCATATGGATCAATGAAATTCAAAGGTGGAAAATGATGGTTTGGCATTACATTTTTAGAACGAGCACGATTCTGTAACAATACCAAGATCTTCGCATCTGATCCTAGTGGCACACTTTTGCATTGTATATCATTATACTCATGCTTCACTTGAAAATTAGAAGATTTTTATCATATATTATCTTTATATTCATTGCTAATGATTTAAACAGTCGGAGCTATATTCTGGAGATTTTTTAGTCTGCTATCTAACTTTATTCTAAAGGATTTACAGGCAAAATATTTTGACAGGATTGCTTAAAATCACGTCTTATCTCTCTCTTGAGACAGACATACCAATATATGTCAGTCTTGACATGCCAGTGGACATTTGAAGAGTTTCCTTTATTTTAAGGATAATAAAAAGTTTCCTCTTTACTCAAAAGGCTGACAAGAACAGGCATCACTTTAACACATTTATACTGTCTTGGACTGGACTAGACTGGAAAGCATCCATAATTGTTCACTTCTTATATCCGATTTCATTAATCTCAAGAGTTTCATTGATCTGGTCTGATGGAGTCAGACCAAAAGGGAGATTAGAAACGTTACAAAAACAAAACCAAGTCTGGAACATCTTTTGCCAATTTTCTAATACAGAATAAACTGTTTCAAGATTTGGTAAACGTTTTCAGATTGAAAAATAGTTTTAATTAACACACTCGGTGAACATCCTTTAGATATCTAGGCATTTTATATATTATAACTGGCTGTACATGTGATGAAAAAAAAATATTTTTCTTATTCTTCAACTTGAAAGGTACATAGTTTCTTACTGTTTTATTTTTGTGCTTACGTTATTTAAACTTAATTATTCTATTTTCTATTTGTTTTGATTAAAAAATTCTCTGAAATAAAATGTTAAGGTAATTTTCTTAAGATAAAAAAATTTATATAAAAAAGAATGCGCTTGAAATTGAATTTCCTTTATAAAATATACAAAAAATAGGATAATTAAATAAATTCTATTAGCTAATATTTCATTTGTGATTTGAATTTGAAATAAAATTGAAAATATCTGAACATCATAATTAAATACTTGTGTGCTTAATACAGCTTTGTAATTATGTTTTTATTTTCTAAGATATTAAATTCTGAAATTGCATTCATGTATTTTGATTGGTTACTGTTTTACTGAGGAAAGATTCAAACTCTAGACGAAAGCTTGAAAACTGATCAGAATTGCAATATTTTTATTGCATTATTATCATTGAATTCAGGGGGTTTTCTAGAAATATCTATTCTTTTTGTTGTAATAACCTGTTGTTCAGATGTCAGTGCGCAAATTACTACCGACATCAAATGTCATAAAGAATAATGACACATCGCAAAACAACTAACATTAACTAACTGGAAACTTCAAGTAAATCAAAGACACCAGTACAATACAATGATAAACAATTTGATTTCCTATTTAGTGGGTCAGGGTTGGAATCCTATGAGACTAAAAAAGCATGCTTATTTATAGACTTGAAAAATAAGCCTTGCCTAAGAGTAGTTCACAAATTTCATATATGACTATCATTAATTACCCACTGTAGTATTCTGAAATGTAAATTTTCAACAATCATAATTCACAGATATTTTTCATAAATTTATGTATGAGGAGCTGCAACTACAAGAATATACAATTACAATTAGTCATGAGGAAGATTTAACTCCCTCCTCTGTTACGTTTATTTATTACTGCTTTACAATAAATTTTCCCTTCTATTTTTATTACAATTTTGTGTGTGTGTGTGTGGTAGAATTTTTAAATTAAATACAGCGAGTGCTCAATTTTTCTCAGTCAATATCAAGTAATGAATTTTAGATATAATTTTATCATCATTAACCTCTACCTACATCTCTGATAGTTTGGAAAGGAGAAGCTAACTGCGTTGTCTAATTGGTTGTTTGATTTCAATATAAGATTACCAGGTAACTATCTGTGTTCCAGATAGTAAAAAAAGGCACTTATGGAAATGTGTCTCACTTTAGGATACATGCAATTATTTTTGCATTAGAAGCGTTCTAGAATAATGGTGAAATGTCTAACTCTCTCACATTGTCTCTTATCCCACTGAATGACATTCTAACCACACTTTATAGGACAAATGTCACTCTTCTAATGGGGTTAGAAGTTTGAAAGGAAAAATACCAACTTCTGTATTAGATTTGGCACTTGACAGTGCTTTAACATTAGGCGCTAGTTGATTGTGTTCAACGGCTCATATAAACAAACAATAAATCGAGTAAACTTTTCCTTTTATTTTATGTAAGTTTTAAACATAATTTAAAAAGTTGTTTTGGAAATAACATCCAAGCTGTGTGTTTTTTTTTAAATACGCTTGCAGCTACTAAAAATATGTAAAAAACTCTAAACGATTTATGTTCCTTTTAGATATATTTTGTAACGGGTAGAATTGTTTGAGTTAATTAATTTTTGCAATTAATGTGAAACTGAAAATTAGACAAATTTTCTTTTTTAAATCAAGCTCCCTATCATTAAATGACGTATCGATAGGAAAAAAAAATATTGAGACATAGAAGCATTTACTTAAAACAAACGAACAATGAAATCGCTAAATTAGGTTTGAAGAAACTGATGTTATTAAATTATTTTCTCGTGTTTCTTATAATACTCATAAAAATGCAAGATTTGTTAAACACAAATCAATTTCTCTGAATTAGTTCGATTTGCGTATGTTCATATTCTTTAAAAGCCGATAAATAGAAACAATCTCTTGCTATTTGCATTATTTCCAAACTGATTGCCCCCTAATAAAGCAGAAAGAGAGAAATGTGGGCTACAACTTATCTTCCAAAAGCTAAAATGTTAAAACGAACTCTTTAGTCCATTTTGGAACAATGAGTACGTTTTCAAAATTGTGACCATTATTCAAAGTTGACAATTACCGGTAGTGGCCATGCATCTGTGCTGTTTCAATCTTATTGTTTCACAAAAGTAAACTTTATCGACCTAACTTGACAGAAATGGAGACAAATTTCAATGTCTACTATGCAAGCTTTGGACGGAGCAGAATTCGAAAACTGAATGTGACATTATCCTCTTTTCTTCTTTCTCCAAATTAGAAAACCGTAGGTGATGTAACATCATAAATTAGATGGGAAGGGTTCCTTTTGCCCTTGAAAAATAATACTATGTCGGAATGACTGGGCATTTCAGTTATTAGGAATTCTTCCAAAAACGTCCTTTAATTAAAATATTTCAAATACTTGTTTTAATACGGATTGTGATAAATGATACCGGGAATTTTCTAAAAAAAAACTACAATTTTAATTTGAATAATTTTTTGAATAATTTTGAATTTATGTAAGGAATTAGATTCTTGATAAGATAGGGTTAATAGATATTTCTTATGAGTTTTATTCTGGAAAAAACTTTTTGTAATTTTATATTAAATGATAAATTGCGTTTGTAAAGTTTTTTTTAATGAAGAAGATAATATAGCTTTAAATTTTCCACAGTTTTTTTTCTTTCGGTTATTAAAGGTTTGCTTTGGTTTCTCATATCTTATGATAGGCACCCCGTGTATTTTTCGGCAAATGATTAGAAACTGTATATATATACTCCATGATTTTTATTTAGGTACAGTTTCATACATATCTTTGTATAATGCTATAAACTAAGTAAAAAATAATTTAATATAAGTTTTATGGTCAAGTGATAATCTTTTATAAGGAGGAAATATTATCATTTGACAATAGATTTTTTTTAGATTTTATTTATAATAATTGTTCTTGGTTCTCATTATTTTTTGCTTCCTAAAACTGTAAATCAGCCCTCTTTCAGTTTATTGCAACATTGTTTCATTTGCTCGGTGTATTTTATCAAAATCTTTCATTGCCATTCAATGATTTTTTTCCAATCTTTTTTATTTTTTTCTCCAACTACGAGGATTTTGTTTTTCTCAAGAATGAACATTCCTTTCAACAGACAACTTTATACTATATCGATCAGATCCTCTACTCACAATTCTTAGAATTTTTAAGACTCAAACAACTTTTTAAAACGGATACAAAGGATTTTTTTAAGTATTTACCAATGAAAATTTAACAATACATAGTTTGCTTCATAAATCAATGCAGAAGTAATGATCAGTGTTCAAAAAGATTTTAACACTGCAATTTCAAACATGTAGTTTTTATTCAAAAATAATTTTTTTGTGATTTGATCAATATTATTAATTAGAGTCTATTGTTTTATTTTTAAAAATGTCTAAATTAAAAATGTATATCTAAATTAAAAGCTTCTTAAATAGAAAAGGTTTAAGTCTTTGATTGTCTCAAATATGTAGTCCTTTAAGATAAAAATTTGATTGAGTATTTGAAAAAATTTAGTAAAAATACAAATATAGATATCATTTTAAAACAATTTTAATGTAATTCTAAAATAATATTGGTGAACACGCAAAAAAAAATTATCTTTAACGGAAAAAATGTCTTTTAAGGTCAATTGTACTTTAAGGAATTATTGACCTTTTGATAATAACCAATAACCATTTTGATAATTTTTACATTCAAATTTCCCAATATTTTTAATAAATAAATATATCCAAGTACAAACAGCAACTTTACATGTAATGCGCTTTCAACTGTAAACTATTTATAGGAAGAACTATGAAACTGAAGTAAATAATTTTAGATGAAAATGAATAAATAGGTAAAATATTAAAATATATAAGGCGAAATAAAATTGACAAAATATAAAAATACAAGATTAAAATATATTTAAAATATTGAATATAATAATGGTAATTACCACGTATAACATTAAATATGCACAGTCTTATAAATTTCGAATTTATTTTTCGATTTGTACTCTATTGCAGTTAGGAAGATTTTTAAAGAATTTTAAAAGTTGTTCTGTAAAATTCTTGAAAACGCAAATATTTTTAAAATTTTAAACACAGATAAAAATTGTCACTTTTTAAAAATAAAACTTTGCCAGTGTGTTGACAAAGTTTATTTTTAAAAAGTGAAAGTCACTTGTAAATTCTTGTGATTTGATAAAGTCACAAGAAAAACAAACCAGTAAATGGTTCGAATCTTCAGGTAGTTATTTGTTTTTGATGAAAGACTGTAATGACCCATGATCACTTAAAGGCCATATTTATTAAATTTGTTCTACTTTCATGAATAAAAATCCTAATAAGGAATTGCCGCATAATTTTCTTATAAAATAAAAGTATTTTTCCACATTAAACGAAATAAATGACACTCATTAGGTTCTAGTGTGATTTTAAAATAACATTCTTTTTCTTATGTAATGTTTAATAAACAAACTTTTTATATACGTTATAATTTTATATCATAAAATTAATTTAAATTATAAACATAAGTTTTAATTTTCATTAAAGACTTAAGCTCCGACAAAATGTAAGCGGTATCCAAATATAGCTCATTTTTAGATTAAAATTAAAAATAGTTAATTCTTATTTTTAACCATGATGGAAAAAGTAAATAAAAATATCCGCAGTTTGATAATACTTTAATGATAACATGTTATAATTAACAGCATTTTGATGCCATTTAAATTAAGTTCACTTTTGCAAATGGAACAAATAAATAAGCATTTTCTTAAAATAAAATATAAGTATAAATGATGTACAGATAACAATCTGATTGAAATATTACCACCATTGAATACATCTACTGATTCAAACATGCAATGTGCAAATAGTTCCATATTGCATGTTCAAATTAGTAGTTGATGAAATCCCTTTTGAGAGTGATGCAAGCTTTTATTCATCTAAATAAGAAGTGACATAAATTTCTAAAAGTTCTCGATATGCATTTTGCAGCCGTTCATTAGTTATTGTTCCAGAACTGATACATTTTAGGAAGTCTAAATCTGGCTACCCACAATGTCAAAAATATTTTCATTTAGCAAAAGGTCAAGTGACTAAGCTGGTCTAGTAAAAGTATTAACTACGCAGAAGCAATTCATGGATATGTGAGCCGTATGTGTCCCCTGAATCATGTTATTGCAAAATGGTTTCAGAATAATGTGAAATGAAAAATAATACCACTGGTTCACTGGCCGTAAGATGGTATCAACATATCGTTGAACTGTTAAACTTATACGCAGTATGATTACAGACGGGCTGCTGTCGTAAGATATAGCCTCTCATATGGGATTAATGGTTGGTCTTGTAAAGAAAAGTTTGATTGAGACCTTGTATTCTTGTACATGAATGCAATGGTGATTTAATTCCAGAAAAAAGCAATATTCATTGCTAAAAATTATGCGAAGCCAGTGTGTTGGCAACCATGTTGATCGACCACTAATTCCACTGATGATGTAGGTTAAAGGTGTATATGAGTATAACCCAGCCTCGGCCAAATGCTTTGAGATAGTAGAAAAATATGTGGGGGGGGGGGAATAGAAAAGACTGTAACATATTAAATTTTGGACAATGATGACTTAGAGACAAATCAAGCGAATACACAACCATCCGATATTGCTCCGCCTTTTTGCTCCTAGACAAACCAGAGCCTTTATTTCCCCAATAAATTCCTAGCATGATGCCATTCCTAACATAAAACTGCATCTGTATATTGAAGGGAAAGGCCAATTTCCCTGTATGTCCATTTCAACTGTGCGACCAAGTCATCCATTTACCTATAAGATCTTTGATAATATCCTAATGATATTATTTGTTGTGGCTCTAGGAAGATAAGAAGAAAAACATTCCACAATTTGCATGATATAAAAGTGATAAGGTTTTATGTCATGTTAGTTCCTCACTAGAAATGACTGGAATTGAAGTTCATTGGTTTGAAAATGTAATAATTTGCTTTCTGCGTTTATAGAAATTTGGATCGGAGATTTTGAACTGATCGAATTATTTTTGGGGATGCATCTTTGTCACTTTGTAAGTTTCATTGATAATTATTTAAAATTTGGGCAAGTTTACTTAAATAATATACATTCGATATTATGTTAGTCGGAGAACTTGTTTCTCTTCAAAACATGCAATTGACCGGAAAATTACAATTCAGAAAGACTTTAAAATTTATGTACTTAAAAATAAATTAATAGAAATAAAAATTTTTTTACAAAATTTAAAAATACACTTTTATTAGTAATGTATGAAAACTTAAGAAAGATTATACACATTCAGTGTGATCTATAAAGAGCGATATTTTATCAATCTTTTAAATAAGGATGTTCTATAAACGGCAAATATAAAAAAATATGTTAAAAAATATCATACAATATAACTGAAATAAATAATAATTGATGAAATTATGTGCTAGATAATGAATGTAAATATTATGATGTTCACTCAAAAATTATTTATGATTTGAAAAAAAATAACTTTTATACAAGAAATTTTACAAAAATATTAGAAAGCCGAAATAAAGTTTGGCAATCCTTACTTTGTCATATGCCTGAAAAATGTCCGCCCCATATATGATGGGTTAACTCAAGAAACAATAAAAAATTTTCCTCTAGAATGATGGTTTCAATGCTTGAATGATGTTTTAAACTGTTTGTCGTTTTGTTGGAGATGATGGGATGGTCTTTCAGGTTTAACCGACAGCTTTCTAAGTCAGAACGCACTATTGTGGACAGTTCATTTTCGACACCGTTTTCAATACCAACTCTGTAAGACAGGAGATTAGCCACTCTGATGATTCCACAAGCTTTCTTAACTCCAATATTTTTATTCACCCAAAATGACAGCAGTTGATATTTGACAATAACTTGAAATTATTTATGATTTTTCTTTTGCAGTTAACTCTTATTTAAGGTGATTACTTTGATGTCGCATTACTTTGAAGAAGTCATACTAGAATGGTTCACGGGCTGCAAGTGGGCCCCACTATGTCTATATGGACCAATCAATAAGATAACTATTTAAAATAATTTTAAAAAAAATCATAATATCTTTTTTAACTTACACTCGCTACGCGAGTAGGCCGTTCGCCTGCGGCGCCTAAATACTCTTAATAATATGCAAATTTTTATAGCTAACAGCAACAATCACTAATTGTAATTAGTTTTTTATGTATGACGAAATGGAAATTCTAACTGTTGGGAATATTTTATACTTCTAATATTTCCATAACATTGAAGTGATATGATATTTAAACAGCCTTCAAGTTAATATTTAGACTCTAGTTACACAATGGCTTTTGGTTAAACGTAAGACTCTTCCCGTTCTCATATCTGAAAGAGAAAGTTTTGTGACTTCACTATGTATTTTATTTCCTTATACTACAACTATGCTATGTAAAACGGCATAAAATACAATCTGAGAGCTATTGGGAAATCTTTCCCAGAGCAAATGGGCGAATAAATGCATGAGTAAACATTCATAATAGATTTTTAGATTTGAACTTTTCTAATGGTAGACCAGAATGGTAATTATATAACATCAGTTGTAATTTTAATGCAGCAAATTTATCATAGTGACAGTTATACATAGTAACAGCTTACTATGATAACTTATAAGTTTTAATATGATAAGTCCTTAAAATTCGCTTCTGTGTACATAAATGGTAAAACCTATTTTATGTACAACTTGACATCGTATTTTGACTTCGTAGAGAACTTTTCACTTATTCATGTATTATAAGGGAGAAAATCTGGTACTCTCCAAACATTCATTCATAAAGAATGCGAATGCATCGCACATCTCTCGTGGTTCAACAATATTTACAATCGACTAGGGACGTTTTCTCCAAATACCATTATCCTATTAGAAGACAAAGGGAGCTCGAAATATTCTACTATGTCACTGTTTTATAAATAATCAAAGTTATAAGTAAAATTAAACTGCTGTAAAGCTCCTTTGAAGATTTAAGGCATTCTGAGAGAATTTTTCATAAATAGCCGAATTTCATTACGTCTCCGTGATAGAAACCCGGAAATAAGCACTCATCTGATACACATACATACAGAAAGCATAAACGCAACTCTCTTTTTCCGCTACTAAATAGTAATTGGTGTTGAATCTGAGAATCTGCCACAAAAATGTATGACTTGAAATCTGCAAAGCATTTGATAGCCACTTTTATGCTCACCATACCAAAATAGATTGTTCAGTTCTAACTCAAAGGATAGCTCAAGAATACGATATAATGATAAAACATCTAACTATTGTATGTTATTTAAGTAACCCTGTTTTCTTATATTATTTTTAGTTTTAGGTAAATTTATTTTAAATCATTTTTTAACCCTATATTTACTGAGATTAATATAAATAAAATTTATGCATAAATAAATTTTTTAATCATCAGTTTTAACCTTAATATTTCTAATTTAAAATTCCTACATTTTAAGTAAATTACTACTAAATTTCAAATAGAAACCTCACTTTTTTATAAAAAAAATTCTGAAATCTTGTATTTAATATGATCCCATGATTCCTTTACTGATAACTTAAACAGATAATTGATTTAATCTTTATTTTAATTTTGCTATTCAATGTATTTTTCGTATTTATCTTAATTGATGCGAAGGTTTTTTAGAAATATTCTTCTATTCATATGTTTCAAACAGCTGGTTTCACACATAGTAATGGGAACACGGAAAATAAGTACGCACCTGTATTTTCACAAACATTCGTCAGAAGTATATGCCTTCAATAGGAAAACATTTTAAAATACATTAATTTTGATAAAAAAAAAATCCAAATATAAAAATTTACTTTTATAAAACCAGCGGGCTGTGACTTTGAGTGGCAACATATACCTAGCTTTCGTGGAATATTTAGAGAAGGAGAAATAAAGGTATTTACAATTTTTTTAATATTTACTTGTTTAAAAAGCTGTTTTGCACCACAAAATGAGATCTCAGATATTGATTTGCAATGCTTGAAAACTCCTTCACGATCCAAAAGACTCCTTTTATTCATGTTCTTATATATTTTTAATTGCCAGCATATTGAAAAATATAAAAATATATTCGCTTCACTGGGCTAGAATTTTAAAGATAGAATATAAATTATTCTTTCAACAAAAATATTGGAACGTGGAAATGTAGAAAAAATCGGAGCTCCACTGCAACAATTGTTTTTCTCTATTTTCAGCAATTATACATAGACGATAATTTCTGAAGGGGGAGGGGAAGAAAAAATAATTCAATTCAATTCTTGAAATGAGCAGAATTCCTGAATGATGTGCAGCCTTTAATGAGAAATTTTATAATGATTATGGTTTAAATTAATTCTATGAACACCTTAACCAAGATTTTCAAATAAAACATAGCCTATATATTTTACGTTAACCAAAGATCAATATCCTGATAATTTTCATTCCATTTCGTGCTTCCATTTTCAACTTAAACCGTAACAAAAATTCAAAGGACAAAAAGACTAAAGTTTTTATTTGTGTAGTTATAAAATATAACTTTTATAGAAATTCCTTGTCCTTATAGTGATAATAAGTAATATCTTTATGGTGTATAAACTGTTAACATTTTAAAGAAACTAATTTTAAATTTAGAAATTCATTTTAATGAGAAATTTAAAAACTTTATTTTTATTGCACAGTCCCCCTATATTACAGTAGTAATTATTAAATCCTTTTTATTGTACAACATGTAAATTTTTATGTGACTAACATTAAATATAGAAGTGTAATTTAATAATAACACATATAAAATTAATTTTATTACTGTCCTCCTATTTGTCCTGTTATAGAAAATATTCAATGAACTTTTATTGCATGTGTGTAAATTTTAAGTTTTCAACATAATAGTATTAAAACATAAATATGCATTTTAACAAGGAATAAAAAATCCTTTTTGCTAACTCTTTCGTATCCTGCAATAATAATATTTAATAATATTTCCTTAAATTTATGAGAGTAATTATAGGTACAATTGCACTTTTCAATAAAAAATATACCATGAAATTTTCTGCAGATCCTCCACCCTCTTTTGAATGCCACATTGTCAAACTTTCTCCATGTGAAAAAGTATTGAATAAAAGAAAAAAAAACATTAGATTCGATGCAATAATTCGAGCTCCTATTTTATATTTTATTTTCATTTTAAGGGAATTGCACGGTGAAAATATAAGAATTTTAGGATAATTATATTTTAATAAATTTAATTTTCTTACATTTCTATCATTCCTGAATAATTTGTACTGTCTTTTTAACAACAGTTAATGGTTTATTTATAAGACAATACAAACATTTGTATATTTTACAGAGCACATGCATATAATTACCTTAAATTATACAAAATTTAATCAAATATATTAAAATGACTACTAGTGGTTAAGAAATATATTCCGAATTATACTCGAAAATATAGTTTATATATCCCTAGTTTATCCAGTTGCTTAACTTTTTTTTTTATTTCAACTATAACACATTTATTTCTGATATAAGTAAATCAGTGCAATTTTTTATTTAATTTTTGTGTGGAGTTATTTAATTCATGAATAATGAATGAACTTCAACTAATTACATGAATTTATGATTTCTAAGCAAATTAAGTTTTACATTAACACACAGATTAATTATAAATAAATATCCCAAATTTGAAAGGATTTATAGCAATACAAAGTAGTGTTTTATTTTAAATATTTTTTAAACGTAAATTATAAAATTTCAATATTTTATGTTCCATTTTTTTTTGGCAAGACATGGTGCTATGAACGGCTGTTAGGAGACACTTGACATTAATGTGAGGACAACTGCACGATAAAAAGAATTCTATATGATTGAGTTTACTAAAAGTGAATTTGTTCCTATTGTACAAAGACCATTTTATCATGAATAAAATACTCTCTCGCCAAATAAATGGAATTTCTTATGTTTAGTTTCTTAAGTTCACTGAAGAACTATGTTATAACTTTACGTTATTGGTAAATTTACAAAATTCTTTTTTTTTTTTTTTAAAAAAAGCCTATATTATAAATAGATGATTATAGCCTTTCAAAGTTGGGATATTCATTTGTTATATAATTAAATATTACTGAAAACCGTCATTACTACTCACGAACACAAGAGTAGAAAAGCTCTATTATTTTCGAAACTATTCATTACAGAAAATGAAAACAAAAGAATAAATTGAGTAAATTTTACTGAAGATTGGCTTATTTACAGACAGTTTTCAGTGAAATTTACTCAATTTTAAAAGAAATATCATAAAAATTGTTATATCCCATAATGGTTATATCCAAAATTGTTATATCCCATAATGGTTATATCCAAAATCGTTATACTCATGAAAATAAAAGAAATATCACATAAAAGTTGTTATATCCTATTGAAATCCGCATAATGGCAACTCATAAAACTTCTTTTGGTGCAGTATTACAGCTTTGAAAAATCATGTATCTGCAGAACTGACACACAATTATAGGAATTTAGGACATGAGCCTCGTTTACAATTTTTGATATTTTGTACTCCATTTTTTAACTAGTTATAAGTAGTAAAATATAAAATTTTTACATAATTATTTTCCTATAATTCATTTATTTACAATTGTTACTTGCTATTAACTTTTAATAATTATTAGTGAAGAAATAATATGCTGGGAATGAATGACTTAGCTCCAAAACCTGTTCCAACGATAGGCCATCATGATAGAAATTCATGTTTCTATTAAGCTATATTCATGGAAATAACGTATCAGGATTATTGCGGTGTGGAATTCTTGAAGAAAATGAGCCAGTTCTGTTGTTAATCTCTTTATTTAAAAATGATTTAAAATAGGTTGGTTGTTAGCAGTATTTAATGGCTTTATTTTGGTTTACCCAAAAATAAGAATTTAGAAACTTATGATAATTTAACAGCAATAATAATTATCAGTTTGCATAGATCTGTGACTATATTCAATGAAGATTAATAAAAGCAACTGCACATAAAATTCACTTTTAAAAGTGTAGAAGAGGTATATAGTTTCCTGCTATATAAAAATAGTTTTATTATTAATATAATGTTTTCAAATATTTTTAAATAACAGTATTCCTATAACGGTGTTCAGATCAGCAGTATAATTGCATTCATTTAGATATCTATAATGCCGATATACATTTTATAATTAAAACAACAAGAACAACATTTCTTAGTCCATGTATCTCTCTCTATCACGTAATGTAAATATTTTTAATCTCTAATACCACTATGAATAAAATATAATTATTCTGGAAAATATACTATGATTAGTTCATCATCTGAAATTTTTCTAATCAAAATAATTTAATATTCAAATATATATAACTTGTACTATTATAACTATACTTTATATATATTTTCAAATTTATTTGTAATTTCGAGAATATTATTTGATAAGAGAGAGATTTTTAAAACCTTTTTTCATATTATCTTTTGATATTCACTTAGATAAATAAAATTTTTTAAATGGTGTATAAAACATTAGAACAGAATTTTTCTAAACATTACTATAAAAATATGAGAACATACACTGTCTACCAATAAGTATTTGGACACCTATGCAAATGACGATATTAGCGGTCTTGAGGTACGTCACAGCCTTCGCCGGTTTATATCATGTAGGAAACAGCATCGGCATTAGTCGCATGCAAGATGCCGCGCAGTTCGGAGCTCTCTGATTTCAAGAAAGGTATAATTATCTGGTATCACAAATGTGGTCGATCCTTTAGGGACATATCACGCGATCTGAAGTACCCAAAATCAACAGTGGCCAATGTGATTAAGAAGTGGAAAGTGATAGGTGATTGTCGGAATGTGCTCCGAGTCGGCAGACCAACGAAACTGGAAGATAGAGAACGACGAGTGTTGTCCAGAGAAATTCGGAAGAACCACACCCAGTCGATGGCTTTCATCCACGAGGAATTTCACCAAGCATCCAGGAGTATTATTTCAATGAATACCATACGTAAGGAAACACATCTTCTCGGTTTTCATGGTCCTGTTGCTGACCATAAGCCTTTGATCACAAAGTCCAACCTCGCTGCTCGGTTAATGTGGTGCAAAGCAAATCGAAATTGGACCTTAGATTAGTAGAAACGGGTTCTTTGGAGCAACGAATCAAGATTCACAATTTACTGTTCGGATGGCAGGATCTGTGTCTGGCGTCTGCCTGGAGAACGTCTCCTGCCAGAAAGCATTGTACCAACAGTCAAGTTCGGTGGAGGTGGAATTATGGTCTGAGGGTGTTTCTCCTGGTATGGACTGGGACTCTTTGTCCCTATTCATAATTAGCTCTACGCCGATGCCAACTGCACCATTTTGGATGACTATGGGCTTCCTACGTTGTGGCAGTTTTATGGGTTGGACCCCTTTTACTTTCAGAACGACAATGCCAGTTGTTATGTTTCGAGGTTAACCAAGGCTTGATATGGTGCCAAGGGATTTCATCGAATGGACAGGCCTGCCCAGAGACCAGACCTGAACCCTATCGAGAACCTCTGGGACGAGTTGGATCACCGGATTAAGGGGTGCATTACCCGTCCGAAATCGGTGAAGGAACTTGTAAGTCTACTCCAAGCCGAGTTGAAGACAATGCTACACTAGCTGTAATGCAAAGACTTGTGGAAAGTATTCCCCGGAAGATTTACACTGTAATTGCCTCTCGTAGAGGCTCAACTATTGATTTTGAATAAAGTTAGTTTTTTTCTTTTCTATCACATGTGTCCTATTCTTATTGATAAACAGCGTATAAGAAATTCGATTTTGAATTTCTTTCAAAAATACGTTTCTTCTCTAATTTAAAATAAAATTTTACTCTGAACAGATTTAAATTCTAAATATATCTGTTTTAAAATTATATTTTATTGATTTAAAATAGATTGAATAAAAATTCTAATTACTAATATTTTCCAATAGAAAGACTAACAACGAAATACAGCAAAGAATATTCAAATTATTCATGAGCTTTCTTCACAACCTATGCTTTGAAAATGAAAATTAGTTATGAATAGGGAGAATAAAATTAACGTAAAAGCTGTATATTCAAATATATTTTTACATTATTGTATATTTCACCTTAATATAAATACATATTGTAAATATATGTCTAACAAATAATGTTACAAATTTTGTTCTGTTAAAAACAATATGTAAAAATGTATACATTGAGAATATCTTATGAGCATTAATAGTAATGACATAATTAACTAATAAATGCTTTTCAAGTTTTGAACATTTAACATATTATTTACTGTTTACTTCTTTATGATATCTATTTCATTTGCTTCTAAAAGAGAGGATATTATAAATTTTTGGATATTCATTAAGATTTAGTTCTAGTTATTTGAAACAGTAGCAAAAACGGATATGAATTATAAATTAAATCGCACTTTGATGAAAGTGCATATTTGGAATTTCCTGACCACGAACCTTTAATCACTTGATGTGAAGGAGACAAAAACGGAAAAGACCACAAAAGAATTATTTTCCATTCAATGTTAAAAATAACTCTTTCCCAATCAGATGCACTTTATTTATGAACTTGAAGCTCAAGTCCGAAGGAGGATAACCATTCAAAACTCACTTTATAGCGGCTCGGGTTCTTCTGTTACGTGATGTAGCTAGTAATTGCAAGTAAAGACAGAAAAAGACATCAGAAAACGGTTATAGACAGCAGAATTTATTTTTGCTTTTCGCTCGAGTTTCTTTTATTTATTTTTTTCTGAAGGCAGGAAGTTACATTCTCTCACCCCACTGATGTTGGTGGGAGGCTTGTATGATTAACTTTGGGGGGTCGACTTACCTGTTGCTCCTTCCTGAAAAGAAGTGCCCCATGTTTCACCTTCGAGTGTTGCATAAGTAAGTGCAAATTAAGCTTGCTTGTATAAGTTGGTAATAACGAAGGCGATTCAAGTTTCGTTGAATATTAAGTTCAATGAATTTGTATAGTTTGTTGCATTTGTCACGTGTCTATTGCGTTTGTACAAGTTTTCAAGTGCATATAATATTATTATGGTTATATATAAAGCAATTGTTATTATTTTTATGTTATTAACTTTAAAAAAACTGCTCAAATACTGTTGTATGATAAACGTTTCTAATTACAACTATTGAAGATTAATACGTAAAGATACCTTCTGAGCTACACCACCATACCAAAGAAGCGATGTTAGGCTATAATTAGTTAATGTGCATAGACTCCAAGAACACAAGACTTTAGACTATTGTTTTTAAAATCAATTCTTCCCATGAGTTATAATACTAATTCATAAATTTATTATCTATAAAACTTATAAAACAAAAAAATATCTAGCCTTATTATGGTAAATCAAATTTTGTAAAAAACCAAATATTTAAATGTGTATTAAATGGTATAATATAATTTGAAGTAAAATAAAAGAGGCTATTTTAAATTACTATTTAATTCATAAGCAATATTCTTGAATTTTAGAAAAAAGTTTTGACTCAGAAACAGAATTTTTATTAAAAATTTAAACAGTTTTGGGTATTTTTTGTTGTTTAAATAAAACTAATTATTGCATTAAAAATTAACCAGGATTTCTAACAAATGTGCAACGCTTTTCTTGAAGTCTAATAATTGAAATTTCATAAAAGTCAAGCAAAATGCTAAAAGAAGGGATTTATTCTTAAGAAATAAGTACAACTTCTCTAAGCAGAATCATTATCGAAAGTTTAGGTTAATCATAACTTTAAACATTTAAATAATTCATGGCTCTATTAAAAAAGAAGAGCCTAAATTTAACATACATTTATTTCGGTTTAAAATTAGAACAAACATAATCACAATGAAAATAAAACATAAAATCAGAAAAATTAAATGTCTCTTTGTAAGCAGTAACTTTCATTTTTTATGTAATTTTTCATTCAGCAGAGATAATTTTATTTTAAAATAAGAATATTTTGGTATTGAGATACAGAATAAAAATCATGTAACTATCTCAGGGAAATTGGTGTCCAGAAAATGATGACACATCGTTATTTTTCCTATGGGATCCGTAATTCAAGAATAGAGTAAAGAAAATACTCTCATGAGACCAAGAGGCAACTATCTCGAATCAAAAATATGGATTTTGTGAAGAAATTAATTATATACAAATTTTATGTTATCAGAATAACAGTTATCTGATTTATTGCACGAAAACTTTTATGGACTAAGTAATTTTATTATTTTTTAAATATAAACTAATTACTTATATTACATTGTGGTTTATAAAAGCAAATTGTTTAATATTTTGTGCTGATTCAAAATCAAATCCATCCTACAAACTGTATTATCAATACATTCTTTTGTACTATTGTGAGAAGTAGGAAATTACGTTATCATGATGAAATCATTCTTGATTGTCACAGTCAAACTTAATCAAATTTAACTTTCTTTATTCCATAATATTATTCTTCGTATTCGTGATACTAAAATTACATACATATTTACAACAATTTTAGTATCATGTAAAGAAATATAGAACTTTCCCAATTTCTGTGTTTCCTTAACTTTTTTATGCTAAAGTCATTAAGGAATATTTTTAATTTGAATTCTTGAAGTTTATGTTGATATTGAAATTTGCAAACTAAAGTTGGTCATGATAATGAAAAATTATCCCACTCTCCGATCTTCATGTGTTCGATTCCCCTCTCTAATACAGATACTTCTAGTTGTTTGGAATTTTTTTAAGTATTAAATGTCAATCAAATTAGCACTAGTGTCTAATTTGTGCTTATACCATAGTTGCAAAAAAAAAAAAGACGTTAACTAAAAATGGTCGAATAAACTGCTAAATTTAGAAACCGCCATATCTTGCTCTGACTTTGCCGTCCAACGTGTAGGAAATTTATAAATTATTGCATACTCGTTAAATCAGGTATAAGCAATATGAAATATATATATATAGATATAAGATATATGTATATATATATATATATATATATATATATATATATATATATTCTTACATACATATATATGTGTTCGTATGTATGTGTATTAATTATTAATTTAATTTACGCATCTCATTATTTGTTGATATAATCTTTTTATATACATTTGTTAATCTTATTATAACTATGTAGAAGGATACGAGTGATAATAGAGAGATATCTAGTGATATGTACTCTGAGAAAGAATTAATATAATTAAGTGATTATATAACGAACTTTCAGTTTTTGGATAATCTCCATTCCAGATATAATATCTCATTTTAAACATATTAAATGAAATGGTTAAAATTCCGATGTTTCATAAGAAGGGATGATATTTAAGGAGACTAAAATTGTATTTTTCACACTAATTCATCTTACTATAAGGGATTTACTGGCTGTTACCTAAAATACTGAAAGACAATTTGTCAATATAAGGAGAGTTTAGAAATTAAATAACGATTTATCATCTCTCCTTTTCACCGAGATTCTAACTCAAATTCATTGGCCGAGATAGCAAAACTCTTTCTCCGTTGTGATGAGAACTACATATTACCTGACATGTCTGTGTGTGACTTGAGCTTCTTCAATACTATCCAATCACAAAACACAATATTAGTTTTTTCGCCTTCACCTATCTTGTATCGACAGTGTTTATTTGGATTAAATGTGCTGCAATTTTAACAAGTAATTAACTAGAATCTATTTCAAATTGTTGCTTGTACAAATAGACCTATTTTTATCTAATATTTTATTAATCTCTCTTTTTTTTTCAAAGTTATTTTCATATAAAATGCATATTTAGTTATTATGAGGCTTCAAACAAAAAAGATTCCATTTTTTGTTTTTCTGTTATAATTGAGTTTTTCTGTTATAATTGAGTTTTGTTAATATGAGTAACATATTAAAAAAAGTTAGTTCTTAGTTACATGATGCAAAAGCTAATACTTTATTTAACTTTTCTATGCCATCATAAGATTATGCAGTCTAATTTGTATCAATTAGAGCACGTCCCTTATATGGAATTATAAGAAAAAAAATAATCAACTCATGAATATTTTTTCCAAGTATTTGCAATCCTTTTCACATACACCGAAAAAGATACTTTTTATTTCCTGGATGAAGGAGCTAATAGCCTAGTTAGTATGTTTCAATAGTGAATGTGCAAATAAATATTTTTCTTTACTATTTTATTTTATTTGGAAAAATTGTGACCTTTACTTGTGGCCAGGTTATTTTTGTTAAAAACTTGTATATTTATCTTTTATAGTTTTTTTATGTTTCTCTAACTGTTGTATCTTCTATATATTATTTTAATTATAAATTAATTGAAATTACTAAAAGTATTTTGTAAATTTATTATAGTACATAATTTTACAAGTATTTTTTGTAAAACAATATAAAAATGATTTTTCAAAAATCACTAATTAATTATTATTAATTTTAATCAAAATCTTGAAATTTTTTGAAGTGTTCAAGGAGTCAATTTGATAGGATATTTGGAATGTTAATTCACGAAGACAATTGTCAAAATAGAGAATCAATTGTTAGCGTCTTGAGTCCTCCTGTTCATCATTTCGAAATTCCCTGTCCTGAATGGAGGTTTGTAAAGTGGTGCAGAATCCATTTTAAAATTTAAGTCCCTATTGAATGATATGCAAAACGGATTCATATAGGGATAAACAAATCAAACTCCAAGCCGGAGATATTATTGGAATAAATTTTTACTTGATCAATCATTACTTGAGCAATCGAAAATCATACATAATCAAAATTTATTTTTTACCAGTTAAAACTCCATTCGTCTAGTTACAACTAGGTTTAACTGAAAAAAATGAATAAAATAATCCTAAGTGTGCAATTACGGTTTCTACGGATTTCAACTTTTGGTATAGAACAAAACTTTACCTTATAATACAAAATATAAATGGTAAGAAAAATACAGTTGTCAGATATTTAAATACAATATTGCAATAACATTAAATATATGGTAATATTTATAAAATCGAGAGGTAAGTATAAATAGATTTGCATAAAAATTATGGTATGATCTTACTGTAAAAGGTATGTGAAATATGTATAAACGTATGAAAATAAATATGAATGTGTTTCGATATATAAGGTTTTCATTATTTTAATGAATACATATATTGTTGCTTAAATTATTTTAATGGCATTAAATAACTTAATGCCAGTTATTCACCAAACAAAAAATAAAAAAATTTAATATCGTTTACTTAATTGCATTATTTTTCAACTCACATATCGTATGAGTGACAACTAGCTTTTAAGAGGTTACATTTTTGGTAACTTTACTGCTTTTTCATTACTTTGTAATTGTGGTTTCTAATTAGAACAAGATTACTTCAAGACTACCGACTACTTATTTTATGTTTAAACTATCAACAATGGAGACATGTCAAAAGTTTCGACATTTTTATATAACTTAAACTGCTTTATCAAACGACGTCAAAAACTTTTTTGTGGCTATTGGGAAGTTGATATTCTCGAACATCTGAAGCTAGAAACTCTTAAATCTTAATCTTTTCTGTGAATCTGATGCAAGAGATGATCAGAGGGTAAAAGAGCTATATTTTACTTCTGGGAGATCAACTTGGAAACTATGATTGACATGTTAAGATGGCTACAGGTCAGGCGCACGTGATATTTAGCTCGAATCTTTTTTCTTTTTGTAAAAACTTTTAGGAATGGTGGTAAATCAGGTTTTTATAGCTTTTACAGTTTATTTCAACGTACTCAAATGATCAAGAAAGTTTAATTTCTAGAAAAATTATAAAACACAAAAATGTTATTATCTCTTCTAAGAAAGTATAATAATACTTTGATAATCTTATTAATTTTAGAATTAATAAAATTACCGAAAAAAAAAAGAGAAAATATTAGAAAATAAATTTTTGATTTAAATTCTATAATAACGGAATTTAATTTATTTTTAATTTTTATTAGTTTAGTTTCAAATTCAATTAGTTTTGTTAATTTTTCAAAATTATTAAAACTTTTATGCTAAATTTTTTTAATTTTTGTAATTTTCATTATTAAATTCTAATCTCATTATTTTTGTTAATTTTTCAAGATTAGCCAAACTAATGAACTATTATATCTTTGCATTGTGTAATTTTTATTAACTATGTGAATATACATTGAATTTTTCGATTACCCTTCATAATTTTCCAGAAACCTTCGTTTTTTGCTGTAATACTAGCTATATATATATATATATATATATATATATATATATATATATATATATATATATGTGTGTGTGTGTGTGTGTGTGTGTGTGTGTGTGTGTGTGTGTGTATACAGTTTCTTTTTTTCAATGCAGCAGGCAATTACAGACTATTCTTAGCCGTACAGAGATCAAAGAAACACATAACAAATTAAGAATACTTAACATATAAAAAGCACTAAAAAAACATAAAATCAGGAAGGCAAACTGTTTAAAGAGTCTGTAACCTCCCAGTATATATTATCGGGAGTAGATACAGTTATTAGCTAGACAGCTATCAGCAAACGGGGATATGGTCAGCAATATACAGTTTCTAGTACTCCGAAATATTTCGACAAAAAGCTGCCAAAAAGTTCATTACATCAATCTTAAACATTACAAGTACTCTTAATAAGCACTCTAAAATTTAAGTATTAAGTACATAAGAAATATATATATATTCCAAAATTATATGCATGTATATAAATATGAAATACTCTTTATGTATATAATTACAACATTATAAAGAAATAAAATAACTTTGTAAATTAAATAAATATTAATTATTATTATGGATAAGTTTCATTTGTATTTTTTAAAACTTATTTTTGGATATTGTCTTTCTTATACATTAATTTTTTTAATTCAGAATAGAATAGTAATTTTAGTCAGATAAGAAATGATATCATATTTCATTTCTTATCTGACATTTTTATAAGAGAATTTTCAAAATTAGAAACTATTATAAGAGGAATGTAGCCTCACTTTTCATTCCTTGTATTTTGAAGAAAATGATTTTAAGCATTTAGGAGATTTTTTATTCATTTTTAGATCATGTCATGTTTTTTAGTCATGTTTAGATTTTATAAGTCAATAAGGTATTCAAGGCCAGAATTTGATTCCAAAAAAGTTTAGTAATTGGATTTCGGGTGAAAATTTAAGAATTCCTTCTATCTCCAAAATTTATATTGTATAAAAGTTTTGAAAGTATTATGATATTCATTTATAATACAAATTTGAAAGGTAAACCAAAATAATGTAAGTACAAATTACTCATAAGTCGAAGTTGAAAAATTATTCTCCAGAAAAATTTAGATATTATATTACATATCACACCAAAAGACAAAACAATTAAAAGAAATCATAAGTTTTCATAATATATTATATCCAATTAATAATGTGGACAACAAGTATAAAAATATTGCTGCTGTTTCATATTTTAACACTAAGCAAGTGCAAAAGTACAAAGAATAATATGAAGCACAAGCTATTCAAACTTAAAATTTATGATAAAACGTACAATGAATGTAAACTTAATGCTGTGCATATAATAAAAATTAATGTATATAATACTTATCATCTAGAGAGAGAGTACTTAATCTTATATACATATTTGTTATTTGTATAATGAATTTTGCCTAATTTCCGGTGGCGTTTGTCTTGACTTTGCTAAATATCCTGATATTTAAACTTTATATTTTTGTGTGTAAACTATAAACTTTATATTTTTGTGTGGACAAGATATATTTGGTAGTGGTATTAACTCTTAAATAAACTGGTATATTTTTACTAATGTATAAATTTTACATATTTTTGTGAGTGATAACATCATGAGAGCAAATATTATCGTGGTAAAATAAAACTCTGAACAATTGGAGGCATTAAATTATTATACGATTTACCATGTACCTAATTGAACGCGGTAAAGTAACGCGGTAAACGTGGCCTAATTGAACGCGGTAAACGCGGCCTAATTGAACGCGGTAAAGTAAGTGAAATCTGCCCACCTCTTACCTTCTGTCAAAATTTTTATTAAGAATGAATTGTGGAATCTATCATCAAGTTTTTGTGATGAAAACCAACGCTTTTCTGAAAAACAACGAATGTTATAGGGTTTTGCTCCTTTTAGTAGGTTTAGTAGGTTTGCTCCTTTTAGTAGGTTTCGAGCTATATTTGAAGGCTTGATCCCCTTTAAAATGAATTAAGAATTTCTATTTACTGTCTGAACTTCTGTTTTCGTTTCATCAAATTTTTTAAAGTATTGGGACGTTTTCAGTTACATCCTTTCACAAAATCTTTAAAAGTGTAGTATGCTACGATTATAATGCTTTTTTTTTTTTTTTTTTTTTTTTTTATATATATATTCTGATGATTGGGGCATCTTAGCTTCACTTTACTTAGTTTATCACTTTCATCACTGTTTAAACCTTTTAACAAATAAAATTATTTTGCTTTTTCTTTATTACCTTTAACAGTTTCACAATTCCTCAAAGTTTTATACATTTTAAATATTTTATTAATTTAACACTATTAAAATATTGTGATAATTTTAATAGTATTGAACTAAAGTTTATTTGAGCAATGATTCCATTCATCTGAACCTATCTAAAAATGAAAAAATGAGTGTAGTTGTTGCTCTTAAACTAATAAAGTCCTATACTAGTTGTCCCATAAACTGCAAAAACTTGTGTGTATAGGAAGTCCTAATTATTGTATGTTGTACTAACAGGTACACGAAGAATGCTTTTTTTAACTTATATTATTAAATAAATGCTCATATATGTATATATAAATTTGATGGAAAAAAATGGATAATCTCTACCATTGTTTATAAATTGGAAGTGTCTGCCAATAATATTTTCAATGCATATTAATGTGTTAATGTGCGATACGTATGAAATGGCCAGAAGTCGTTTAATTGGATATACAGCAATATAACCAGCAATATATAATATATACAGCATATATTATATAAATTAATATTACATAAGTATGTGTAAATTTCTTGTTAAATTGCTGGAGGTGGGAATACACACCAAATATTTTCTTTTTCCAAATTTTTTGCTAGGTTAATTCAGGCATTTCGCTTTTGGTCTATTTTCTATTAAAAAATCATGAATCATAAAAAAGCAAGACAGATCATTTCTTTAATTTTAGTTCTAATTATATGTCTAAACTTATCTAAAAAGTTTTGATAAGATCTGAGCTAATTTATTTAATTTATAATATTTTCTTTGTTTACTGAAAATATCCCAATTTATAACAACGTAAAAACAAACATATTTTATAATTTAGGTCTATTATGAAAGATTTATTAAATTTAAGTACATCATACTTAACATATCAGTTAAATGATCAGGATAACATTTTAATAAAATTTGTTGATTTAGAAATACCCATGAAGGTATAGAGATATCTCATTTCTGTGAATTTTCTTTAAAATTACGTATTTATTGTATACTCAAACATTGAGATTAATTATTTGTTATAAATGGTGTGTGTGAGTGGGCTACCACTAGTAAAACGTTTTAAATATTTTGTCTATTTTTGTTCAGCCTTATACTGTAGTGCTGTTTGTAGTTAACTTCTGATAATCTTTTTAAAGCTGTTAAGCTGAACATTTTTAATCAAAGTTCCTCAAAAGTATTTCATCGAATTTAGACTTAGAAAACAAGCTAATTTTTGATGAACTTAATGTTTTGGTTAAGCTAATTATATTTTTACGCAAAATGGTAAGCACAGGAAGTGTGTGTTGAGAAAAAATTATTTTACATTCCTAAATCAATGTCAAATAATCAAAATTATCAGTTAAATTAATTAATGCTAATAAAAGTATTTTATTTAAAAATTATAATGGATTTATCCCTTTTAACTCCATTAGGCAGTTATAACAATAGTTTTTGTATCGATTGAATGATTTTTCATTTTTTTCTGACAGAAACCTACTTAAGTCTTTGTGCTCATTTATTTAATAAATAATTTCATCATTTCGACGCACAATTTTAAAATATGTCAAGAGAAGGTATTAAGTTTTTTTTTAACTTTACATATAAACAATTATGCTATTTATTAATAAGGTTGTAATAACTATCACAAATTTTTGTTGGGATGTAGAAAAAGAAAACATATATCTTAGCTTTGAATGTGCTTTGAGACTACAGTTCAAAAAGAAGAAAAGAAGTTTGTGACTACATCAATAGTATTCTTTGTTGCTTTTTATAGCAGAGATTTAGAATGAAAATTTACCAAGAGTACGTAGTGGTTCACAAAGTATTAAATTTCACCCTTTAAAGGTTTGAAACCTACATAAATATAACTTTTATTCTGAAATTTTATTCGGGTTTGAATTGAGGACTGCAATGAAACTAATGCCAAGATTTTCGTTTCTGACTAACATAAAAGGAAAACAGTTTCATTTTGAAATTTTCTTTGCTGCTCACATAATTAGTTTAAACAATAATTAAATTTAAATTTGAGATAACAGTGAAGTTATTCATGTAGTGATGTAGTTAACCTTAAGAGATTCCGTTCGGGTACTCTACTCAAAAATGGAAGACTATGTTTTTTCTCCTCTAAAATAATTGTAAAAATTGTTATCGATGAGTAACCACTGGGAATAAAAAAAATTATGTATATATGTATGTTGGATTTTCTCTTCTTTATACATTTCCAGTGTTCAATAACTTTTTTATGACATCGAAACTAAAGGAAATTTTCAAGCGTTTAACTCTGATCATGAGATTTCTTCCAGGGTGCGAATCAGAGTATTGAGCAAAGCTCTAAAAATAGTAAATATCTTTACTTTTCGAAATCCCAATTTTTCTTTCAAATCTATGTACACATTTTCGAAGGGGTACTACGGAAAATTGTAAAGGAAGATAATTTTTCTTTCACAGATTGAGTCAATAGTAGCTTTTATTGAGTAAATATAAGTACATTTTTAAGATTTCGCATATATAATCATGTCAATAAAATTCATCGCGACATTATTTCCTATAAAACTCAGTGTGACATTTACATTAAAGCTAAATTTTTGAGAAATTTGTAATTTTTAAAAACAATTTTCACATGCAAGTGCAGCATTTATGCCAGTGAGTCCTTTCTTTCTGATATTTGTAGTTCAAAAATTTACTACTGCTATCATTTCAATTAGAGTTTTGAAAAATTCAAGATATTCGCTTATTTCTTATATATTAATAATTTTAAAATTCTCCATATTATACCTCAGAATGTAATCTCTTGGCAATTTTATAGCAATTTTCCATTTTTAATGAGCCAATTTCATAAATGGCATTATACGTTTTTTGTTTCGTTATTGTAAAAATAGGAACAAAATTGATCGAAAACGATATTAATTTTGAAGTTTCTGAGGTGGTTTATTTTAACTATCTATTAGCTATTTAACATTATGACTATTTATTTTCAAATTTCTGCGAAGTATCCTTTTTGCATCTAACTGAGATTGAAAAATACTTCATATCCAACATAGAACAATTGAAAGAAAGAAAAAGTAAATATGATTTACCATTGAAACCGTTTGCTAGATGCTAAACTTTTTAATATTTCGTACCGTTTTTGCTTAAATAAAATTAATATTTTTAACACTGACTCAACTTGTAATACGTATTAAGAGTCAAACCTTTTTTTTTAATATTTTATTGCATAAGTGAGTTAAGAAAATGATATCTAATTTAAGCAAAATACAATGAAGTAAGAAGACAAAAATTTATGAGTAATGAAACTATCATAACATACTTTCATAATAAATACAATAAAACTATTAAATACATTCACACAAATGATTGTATTAATAAGTATTGAAAAATGAATTCATACTAAAAATTATATCGTACCTGTTGGGCATTATATAAAAAAAATATTAAATAATATTCGAAAAATAAAATACACAGGATACAGTAAATAAAATATCAAAAGAATTTTGTTCCTGTTTACCTATTTTTAAGTTGTTTTGTAGTCACTAAATGCTATAAGTTATTTGATGTATTAAAATCCTAACTAAATGGTCAAATCTAGATTCATATTTTTAATATACCTTTGTTTTAGAAAGCTTTCACTAGTACATTGCATACATAAAAATCGTTTTCGGAAGATTTCAATAGTAGTTATATAGAGCTCTTTTTAACAACATTCTTCGCTCTATTTAAACAAACTTAATAAAATAGGAGTAATATTTCCAATGTTTCTACATATTCATACCTTCAAATGTTTATCTTTTTCATTAATTATTTTTAGATTTTCCTGAAATTACTTCAGAATATTTTAAATATGAAAAACAAATTTTAAAGAATTTGAAATTCATACACTTGACTTTTAACAAAAAATATTTATTTTATTAAAATTCAAAGAGATTTTATTAATCCTTAAATTTTTCGCGAGAGGAAAATTACCCAACACATAAGATAAAGACTCGTGTGAGTTAGAAGTACAGGTGTGCTGCTCCCTCCAGATCAAAAGCACCATCTCATTAATTCTTACGCTTCATTATCATGGGTACCCCGTTGAGTTCGGCGGTACTCTTTCTTTTGGGTTTCCAAGAAGTTCCACCTCCCGTGGGTCTTTCTCAGCTGAAATTCGAAGAAGGAGTTCTCAGATTTTAAATCTCGTTCAATCAGTGGCTATTGTTCTTCTATTGTTGGACGAAGACAGAAAAATCTGGCGAGAAACACATAAAATGAGTCGTCGGGCCTTTTATGTTGACTTTTCTTGAATTGTTGTATAAGAGTTGCTGCTGTCTTTTATGTTGTAAGAATCTATAATTTTTGTTACCACGGATTGTTTTGGGATGTGTTAGAATTTTTTAAGGAATGTAATTAGAATTAAACATTTTGAATATTATAAAGTGCTTTGCGGATTTCTCATGACCAAAAATTAGCTTTTTATCCACCGAAAAATACACTACTACTTATTTTTATTTAATATTGAGTCTCTTGTACTTATAGTACAAGAGATTCAATATTATATAAAAATAAAACACAAATTAATATATTAAACTCTTCAGAAATTATTTATGAACAATAAAAAATACGAAAACAATTTAATTATTTTCATATATTGTGAGAAAATTTAAAGAAATGCTCACTCAAAGTATTGATGTTATTTGATGTATTTTTGATACTGAATAGTAAAAATATTAAAACATCAAATTACGAATCATTTGCAAATGGATAATTGCTTATTAATTTATTTTAAAATTCGAAAACTTATTTATAACTAGAGAAAATATTTTTTTAAGAATTTTTATAATATGTTAATATATAATAAATTAATAGAGTTAAAAACTTTTTTTGTAAATTGAGTTTATGCATTTTATTAGTGTTTTGTAAATAATATTTATGTGTGTACTAACTTTTCTTAACTAACATATTTGTAACTTCACTTCGTTGCTGTAAAATGTTCTTAAGCGTTCTTTGCTGCTAACCAATAAAGAAACGAGAAATGATAAAGTAGTCACACACAGTCCATGAATAGTTATAAAAACTTAAATATTTGATTTGTTCTGCAAATTTTTTAAAAATAGATTTATTCTTAAGCCAACTGAACAAAGATAACATTTGTTCATTTAATAAGCTTTGAGAAATGAATTTTATATTAAAATACTATTTCTTCAAATTATCTTCAATTAAAATAACTGAACAACTTTACCTGAAGACTAACTTTAAATTGATTTATATTAGTAGATAATGTAATACAAGTCACTTAATGTTCTCGTTGAAACACATTTAATTTTTATAACTTATGATTTGAGATTTTTGTTTTCATCTTAGTAAAGATACATTTTTAATTTATTAATAAAAAACAAGTGGAAAATGCAAAAAGGAATGTCAGTTCTTATAATTGTTATATATGTTTTGTAATCTTCAACGTAATGTTGGGGGAGTTTTATTTACAATAATCTAATACCGGGCTTTATTATATTTTAAAACCACTAATTTTCCTATTGTTATGCCCACGTTGCTTTCCGCCATTTAATTTTTTTATAAATTAGTTTTATGATTCACATCAATCTAAAAACATCTTTAAATGTTGTAAAAGAATCTAAATTTGCGAGTTTTGTTTTACGACAGGAAGAGTTCATTGCTTTTACATTTCAGTCAATGCGGCTTCCATCATTCTGGTGTTGCTCTTTTGAGCTAGGTACGGGGAAGCTCGCTGGCGTAAACATTTCAGTCAACTCACATATGTTGTTCACACATTATATCTTCTTCTTATTCAAACATCTTATTTATTAAATTTACATAACTTTATATAATATGAGTTATTGGTAATATGTATAATAAAATCAAACATATTTTAATTTTTGCCATTTTTTGCTAAGGTGAAATATTTTTGGTCATTCACTTAAATGTTTTATGTTCATATTCGTTCTTTAATGCATTTCGTTGTCAGTTATTTGAAATTGAGACGGAATCAATAGCTTATGCAAAAGTATTTTAAAATGTATTCCTCCAATAGAATAAATAGTACAAAGATTTAAACCATACATTACAAAAGAAGGATGAGCTTTCCAAAAATCCATTATCTATCAAAACATTTTTAAGCAATCACCAGTTAAATCAATTCATTAAATTAAGGATTGAAAAGTGTCTTATAAAATTTTATCAACATTTTCTCAGGAAAAATTATTAATCATAACAAGATTAGTTTTTGTGATTGTATTTTAATATTTAACACACACACACATACTGCATTATTTGCGTGTTATACACGTTGTATTATCACTTTATAACGTAAAAATAAAATACAAGGATTAAAATTAAAAATGATACCAAACCAAAATATAAATTACTCATCTTAAAACTTTCATTAAATTTGTATTAACTTCTTAGATGTGTAAAATCTCTTTAAAGTATAAAAAATGACCAAAGCCAGTAAAATGTTAATGCTCTCGTTTGTACATACCAGTAAAAAACACATATGTGTATTAAAAACAAAATTAAGTTGTTTTATTAGTAATCACAAAAACTATATAGATATTATTTATAATATAGCCATACTGATATAGAACCAAACAAGGACAAAAATTAAAATAATAAAAATTATTTAATAATGTAATAAGAAAGTAAGAAAGAAATTTTATAATAAAATAAGGAAATTGTAATAAAATAATGTATCTGAAAATTGTTAGTTCAAACAAAATATTTAAATTAAGAAACGCTTATTCTGTCGAAAGAAAGTCTCCACTGTGATTAAATGAAATTTTCAGTTCAATTGCAGTGTTGATTTAATATCCATTAAAAACAAGTACATATGTCATTATTCATCACTATCATGAACTCGCTTGTATTCGGCATGCAGTTGAATTTGAACTCTTCTATGGAACTGAAAAATTTATGTATGAAATAAAGTAATCGAACATATGAGGTCAAAATTCCGAAGTGGACTTAATTGCAACTGAATTTAATGCATTAGCCAACAACAAAAATAATAACCTTAAATTATAATTATACCAATAAAAATAATAATTGTAGAATTGGAGTGCTTCTGTTTCTCCTTAATATTTTTGTTATTGCCTAACGTATTAAACTCAATTGCAGCCGAAAAGAAAATATCTAGGTGTTATTAATATAATATGGTTGAGTCTCCTGTTATGTGAACATTCTTGATTTGAGGAAACAAAAATGATTGGAATGATAATTTGATTATATATATATATTACAATTGAAATTTTTAAACATATAATTTAACTTAACACCTTATAATATTTTGTTGACAGCTAGCAATCATTTATAATATAAAATTTTAGATTTATAAAATGAAGTTGTTTCAATAACAACATGTGTTTATTTTATTCTAATACTTAATTACTAAATTATCAAGTAATTAAAATTAATATCAATCATAAGTAAAGGTATTAAATAATTTATTTCTTATAATTAAGAATTATAAAATAATTCATAAATTATTTTCATTATAATATTAATTTTAAAATATATGAAAAGTATTCAAATTAAATAAGCTTTTAATTTTATTACTTTCAAATAGTTATCTCTTAGCTATTCCTTGTATAACTGGTAATAATGGGGGTTCATAAATAAATCTCTTTTTTTTTCAAATTAAGTCTTTTTAAACAAACCCCTTGGGTTTAGCTAGTTATAGTGGTCCACAAAATAATATAAAAATTTTAAGAATTTTTAAAAATTTTTTAAATTATACACTTTGTTGATATATGGTATAATATTATAGTCTTCTTATAAGATCAATTAAAAACAAAAACAAGAATTTTTAGAAATTAATTATTTTTTTTTACTCACAAATTCTGGATTTAGAGTTCTTCGAGGGCAGATGATGGAAATTATTAGCACCCAAACATAAAATCGAACTGCAGTTCGGGTGTTTTATACATGACAAAAGAGTATTTTATGGCGTCAGTTGTACTACTGGGAATACAGTTGGCCACTCAAATCTCAGGATATTGTCAAAGGATCAGCCAATACCAGAAATCTCTTTTAATATAAAGAATACTTATGAATAACTTTGGTGGACAGTTGCATACATTATAATAAAAAAAGGTCACACAACTTATATTATAAAAATAATGTCATAGATACTTGTTTTTAAATTTGAATTTTATAATTATTTATTAACATTTAAAAATATTGATAAACATGTAAACTATACAAATATTTAACATATACTATTAATTACTGAGAAATAAATTGCTAATATAATATTGATTATGCAACTTAACAATTAAAAGAATTTCTATATAATTAGCAAAATTTTCCAAGCTTTAATCCTATAGCTGTGATCTGATATAAAATTTCTTCTTGTATCTCGTTTAATTCATGTTTATACTACATTTTAAAAGATAGAAATTATTTATACTTAAAAAGTGTATTTTTATTGTGTATTAGGTTTCTAAATATTACAATTATTATCAAAGATGAAAATTGTTCACAAAATATATTATTAAAGGAGAAAACGTTTAAATTATAATTATATAAATGAATTTTTTTATTGTTAACTTTTGCTAATTGAGATAATATTTTCTGTGAATATAATTTAAACAAATTATATTTCTTTATTAAAAGCAATTAATAGAAATGATTAGTGAGTAATCTATTATAGTTACACTCTATGAGGTTTTTTATTTCATATAGATATATCAAATTCACAATTATTCATGTTACCGTTTTATATGCTTTTATAAATAAAAGTATGAGTTAATATTAAAACAATATATTTAAATGCAAGATACTAATAGTATCTTTTTTATTTTGATGAAACATATTACTTGCTTTGAATCCTGAAGATTTCCCTCATTCAGTTGTTATGATATCGAATTTAAACTGCATGTTGTGTCTTCATGATTTAAAACAATAAAGAACGATTATTTACAAAAGGGTATACAATTTTCTTAATTTGAAAATTTAACATTAAAAATTAAATTCATTTTAGCATCCTTTTTAAAGAAATATATTTTTAAAGAAAAGCAAAGTATACGAAAATATTAAGCGTAATTTCTCATTATTCATTTAATTATACCTTCATTTAGTTAGAAAAATGACATTTCAATTAAAAGATTTTCAAAATGAGTTAATGCTATTTACTCATAAAGGGTTCCAAATATCTCAAATGCGTCCCTTCTTTTTGTTAACTTATAAAAAGAAGTATATTTTTACATGAGATAAAAGTTTATTTGTTCAACCAAACGCGGTTAGAAAAACAATATAGAACTTTGACGTTTATTGTTCTTTAGTTATAAATTCCTCTGTTTTAATGTTGTCATTGTTATATAGATTGTTTCTTCAGAAACTGAAATATAATCTCTTTTATGGCGTTTATGATAATATGCATTTTGCCTGCTTGTTATCTGAGATTTATCACTTGACTCAGAAAAATTTTGGAGTATTATTTTGTGTTGAAAAACGTAACTAACTGCTTCAAAAATTAATCAGAATTTTCATAGATTTAAGCAGATGCGTTGAGTTTTTTTAAAATATTTTGAATTATTTTTCATGAATGTGAATTTAAAATAATAAAATATTTCATATTAAGGCTTTTATAAGCTGTACCTTTTCTGAAAAATGAAAATTATCTATAAGCTAATTTTTATATGCTCCTTTTCTGAAAATAACGTTGAATTCTACGTCACATATGTCATTGACAATATTACTTTTTAACGCGATAAAATGTATTGATAATGCTTTATTGAATTTTCAAATATTAAGTAGCTAAAATATTTACATTTTTACTTTAAAATATGTTCATGAAAATTTATAAGGATTCATTTTCAAACAGTAAGGAATTTTGTAAATTAATTTTCTCTGAAATATTTTTAATTAATTTATTCATTTCTTAAAACAAAAAATCAAAATTCTAAATTTAACTAAGGAGATTTGGTACACTGAAATTTAAAATTCATTTAATTTAAAAATGACATTTTAATTCTATTTAATATCTCTTTAAATTCAATACTTTATCAATAGATTAGAAATATTATATTGAAAGAAATTTTAAGTGAATTTAACAAATATTACCGAAAATATTATTAATAATAACTGTCATCACACTATTAAGTAACACATGATATTTTGGCTAATAGTAGAATTTTATTTTAATTAACTAAATTGATTTAAATTACTACAATGATGCGTTTATAATATTTGAATAATGCAGAAATTTTATGATTACTTTAATTTAAAAATATATTTATTTAATCCCAATTTAATGAGTTTTTTTAATTTTGTATATTAATTTTTTACAAAATGTTCCTTTTCTTGTTGGGATTTAAATAAAATAGGGTACTGAATAATGATGCATTTCAAATACATATTATTCGATTAAAATGAATTCATCTTTTTCAATAGAATTTGAGTTTGATAAATTGTATTCGTATTATATGTAAAAAGTTAATTAATAATATTTATGTAAATATAATTAATTTGTGCTTTATTATTTACTAATACAAAAATGATACATTTTTTAAAGAATGATCAATTCGTTTCAGAACAGTCACAAACCTATTTAGTTTTGCAAAGAATACTTAATTTTTTACAAAACTTTATTTATAAATCTTGTCATTTTCCTCCTCTAAAACAATTAAATATTAATTCCTTAATAAATAACATTAATTTGTTGGATATGCTCTAACATTTTTTATTTCTATACTAAATTTCCGTTTAATTTAACTTGTATTAAAAAGTTTCATTATATTCTTTGTAACGATTTAATTCATATTCACAACACAAAATACTTGAAAAATTAAATTTTATTATAAACTAAATCAACTTACATTAAAAATATACATCAAAATTAGATGAATATTTTTAATATAAGTTGAATTAGCGGATAATAAAATTTAATCATAATTCTAAGAAAAAAATTTTTTGTTCATTACTATATAATATCTTATAAAAAGTTATAAATTAATATCTTTCTGCAATTGAAAAAGGAACAGTAAGATGTAATTTTTGAAGTGGACCAAGCTACAATGATATGAAATATTTTACGCACATTCTATGCATTTTTATACTAATTGAGATAGATATAATAAATTTAAGTTATAAAGTCTTACAAGAGATATACTTTTATCTGTTACTAGAATTGAATGCCTGGTTACGTTGACTGCTCAAAATCTACTAGGTATTTCAATGAGTCATTTGCAGTTTTGGGTTTTTTAACTGCAAGATTATCTCATAGTCTGATTCTGAATTAAATAGTAAATGTGCTTTATTTGATTTGAAATTTTAGAAAATATAATACACTTACAATGATAATAAGCTTATGAGGTATTTGTTCATTATTTGAAATATCATTCTAGCTATGCGCATAAAAATTTCTCTTCAAATCTATTTTTTAACGATTTGAAATATTTTGTTATTTATGGGGAATTAAATTTTTTTATATTATAAATATGAAATTAAGAACTGTACAGAAAATATCTGTAAAGAGCTAAAACCTTAACATGTCTTCTGTTTAAAGATTGAAAAAGTAACTGCAATATTAAAATATCGCTATGATTATAGAATTTTCAGAAAATACATGTGTGTGTATTGTACTTTTAAAATTTATTTGAAATTTATTTATGCATGAACTTGAATTATCACGTTCATGGTAAATATAATTTGTTAAAAATTGCGTGAATGAAAATATGTCTAAAATATTGATTTCTAGATTTAAGATTTTTATAGAAATTAAAAATTTTAAAGGAAGGAAACTTTAGGTTCTTCGTTAATCATTAAATGTTTATCACTTTTAAAAAGACTTATCATATTATAAATAATTAAACTCGGTCCATAGTAATAAATTAATCTAGAAATTCAGAAAACGAGAAAAAGTGCTTTGAGATTAATAATAGTAGATATTTCACTTTAAATTACACTGAAGCAAAATCTTATAATATCCATTACATAAAAGTTTTTATTTATAGATGTAACTATTTAAACAAATTTAAAATGTTATACTTCATTTTACCGAGTCTTTTGTCTACGTGAGTAATTGTTCATTTTATACTGCTTAAAGTAGGCTCTCAGAAAAATTCATCATTTTGATAAAAGGAAGATTTTGTCATAATATTTTAACATCTGAATCTTGTATTTGTTGCAACAGTAAAAAAAAAAAAAAAAAAAAAAAAAAAAAAAAAAAAAACCCATTTTTAAGCACTTTCTTCTAAGTTATCTAAAAAAGAAACAATAATGTATAATTAAAATATGATCCATAAAAAAATTATAGAAATTGTATTAAGAGTAATTTTGAAATTAGGATTAATCTCTCTTATTAGAAATTTAATCTATTTTAAGGACAGTAATTATCAGTCTTAAAATCCAGAAAGAGCTGACAATTTCTGAGGAAATGAATGAGATATATTTGTTTTTAACTATGAAATAATAATTTATTCAATTATATACTGCATTCAGTTGTGTATCTTGAATACTCTAAATGATTTAATTCTTTAATGTCATGAATAGAATTTTACTGGAGAAGGAATTATTTAGAAGAAATAATTTTTTTAAATTCAGTTTCTATTATTACTGAAAAAATATTATTTTTCTTAGCATGAGAATATTTGAAATATTGATTACTTCACTGTTAAAGCAAATTTCCTTAATAGCATTAAGGAAATTAGCAAACTTTAAATTTCAAGTTTAAGAAATTTTAACTTTAAATTTCAAATAAAGTTTCAAATTTCTTTAATTGAAATTGTTTAAATTTTTTAAATTGAAATTTTCTTGAAAACCAAATGTTTAGAACTAAAAATTGGTAAATGAAAAAAAAATTTGGTACTGAATTAAAAATCTGTGTATTACAGAGATGATTTTTGAGATTGCAATTTTAGTTTTGCAGTGAAATAATTCAAATACTTTAATTACAAATAGAATTATAAAATCATGCCAACATAAATAATATTTAAATATATTTCTTAAAAGAATATTTATATTCACAAGGAATATTAGAAAGTAAAATATTGCTGATGTGTGTAAACTTTTTTTAAGGTTTTGCTTAGAAAAACAAATGATAAAAGCTTGTAATTGTTAGTGCAATCACTTTTATGATCTTTTAGGGAAAGTTTTACAGTTTTCAAGAATTTCAGTTAAATACAATTATTTGTGATATAATTATATTAGTTTAATTTAAACATGTTATGTTTAGAATTACTAGATAGTCAGTGACATACTTGTGAACTTTTTTTACATGTTCGTGACAAAACCCAATTGCCTTGATTATATATATGTTTACTCATACTCATATTTACTCGTCATTATAAATGCAACATACTAGTACTTCTGAAAATGATTCTCTTATTAAAATTATTTAACTCTTAATACATTTCTAAATTTTAATATTTTTACATTTAAATTGATTTCATATAAAATTTCTGTAGTAAATAAATGCGTAAAATAACACTGTGGGTGTCCTTCATATCTAATAAATTATCTTATCATACAATTTTTTTTAATTATAATTATCTTTAGTTATTGTTCCTTATTTTATGATTACCAACAAAGGATTCTGAAAGTGCAATAAAGAAAAAATTACAAAAATAAATGTACAACTATAGTTCAGGGGAAAATTTACAATATTTTATAAAGTAAAAGTAATTTTACTTTTTATATATAGTTAATATATAATTGAAAGGAAAAATATTATTTATGAAAATTATTATACTTGTAATACCAACCGCAATTTATGATATTGAGTTTATTGATCATTAATCTTTAAACTCATAATCAATAAGCTTTAAAAGTATAATTTTACAAAATAATGCTTTCATTGTTATTCAAAGTGAGAAACAATAGTTTGAATAATTTTAATTTAACAATGAAAGCCTAAAAATCGCAAATAATTTATTGATATTATTTTCTAAAATACTGTGAGTTTTAATTATGTTTTGAAAATACATACTGCATTGTGATCAAAGGCGAAAGTGAACTTTTAATTTGCGTAAACATTAATTTAATGCTTGTAAATAAAATTTGAAAACACAGTAAAGTTAGTAAATAAATTTATTAAAAAAAGCTTTAAGATTTCAATTTATGTGAAGAAAATTTCATTATAAAACAATTATTACAGTTGTCATTTAAAATTCACAAAAATCTGATGGTGACAGAAAAAATTAAATGAACTAGAACATAACAAACACTAGTGCTGAATGAAATTCTTATTGTTAGTAAATTTGATAAAGAGATTTAAGTAGGAAAAAAAAAAGATTTATTTCAACAATAAAAATCATGGATGGATTTTTCAAATATTGATTGCTGAGTTCATAATTTGTAGGAAACTTTCATGTTTGTATGATATCAAATCATTGCTAATATGTACACATAAATCTTTATTCCAGGTTGAATTTAGAACGACTGTACAGATTGGAATTGTTACACCAGGATGCTCCCAACTTAACCTAAAACATAGATTGATTTCAAAATTTCAATTACAATGTTTTAATTAATGCAAACAGCATAATTGAAACTAATTTTAGCTCATTCTAAATTGATGCACATTGATAGATATACTTATAACAATGTACAACTTATCATTTGGATTCAAGTACGGAGGGTGTGTGAGTCTCTTTAAAAGTAGAACAAATAAAGGAGAAATACCACGGGATCCTCCCTGATTCGGTATTCAAGTAATATGTATTTTTTAACGACGATGTTTACTATTTTTCGATTTTTGAAAAATTAATGTTTTTGAACACTGCTTTAAAAATGCTACTCATTTTTTTTAAAATGACTGTCTTTTCAATTAATAAATATTTAACTCTGGAAATCGTATACGATTTGAGAAATTTATATTTGAAATGGAGACAATGAATATTTTATTGAAATGTATAATTTTGCTAAATATTACAACATTGGAAAATTTATTTAATTTATAAATGATAATAAGAAATGAAAAGATAAGACAGTGAAAAAAATCAATTACATAAATTTGAGCAGTTAAATAAACCATTATTGAAATTCATCAATGACTATAAAGACGATAATATATTTGTCTGAATCTTGTTAAAAGTCAAGTGTTTATAAATGAAATATGATTAATAAAGACTTTTAAAATAATTATCTTTATAAAAAACCCTTCATCGAACTGAAACAAAAACGTATTGGTAACGTATATGTTGAATTTTCTGATGACTAATAAATTTATCTTTATATTATTCACGCAATCATAAGAATTGCAGACCTGAATTGATCTGCTGTAAGTAATATATTTTTTGATTTAATTTTAGTTGTTTACATGAAAAATATTGATAAGAATCAACAAAATCTTTCACGGAAAATAGTTAGAGTCATATCTAGCAAAGCATTCATTCAGCCTAAATTATAAGACAATATTTAAATTTAATTTTATGTAATTACTATCACAGCTTCTAGAAGAATCATAGAAGTGATGTAAGGAAAACTGGTCTCCTATATAATATTCTTCGGCTGTATCTTAAATAGTCGAAATGACTCTGGTATTGGTAACTACATTATTTTTAATACCATTATTTCCAGAAGTATACAGTATTTTTAATAACGCTAAAATATCAGTGTTAACGGAGCACTTAAAGAAAATGCTCTGAAAAAGTTGAAAATTACACACCTTAGTGTGAAGAAACACACTCGAAAAATGATGATATATATTTTATATATGACGTAGCATTATAAACGAGAAATTTTGAAAATATATTAAAGTTCATATACACAATATATACAATTATATTTATTCATTATATTATTTAGAAGGTGATATGCATAATATTCATACTATATTATGAAAAATATAGCAACAAAGGGATATGACAAAGAGTGAAAGAAGAAAAGTTTTGCTTTTACTTCTGCAAGCAAAAATAATTTCAGCATACCGCGTAAAATTGTCAAAACATGATTTCTCTCTGTTTTAATTTAAAAGTTTTAGCAAAACTTAATATAAAGAAAAAAAAATTATCCAAGTCATTCTTGTTTTCAAATTGTTGCTATATAATCTTTTTCTTGGGATATAATTTAAGCATCATACAATTCTGATATTATCGATAGTAGTTTTACCGATTTCTATATCTATTTACTGCAATTTGTAAACCTAATATTTTTTTTAATTTATGAAAGCACTGTATTAGCTGGTCATTTTTCCCAATTTATGGAAACTTTGATAAAAAGTTTAAGAAAGATTTGATGCAAACTACAAAAATAAAAATATTCAGATAGAATATTTTAACATTTTAAAGTTTATAAAATCGCCGTTTTAGTAATAAAATAACTCACTGATAATAATTTAAACACATAAACAACAAACGATTTATTTCCGGAAATTACGGTACAATTTTGAAAATACAATGCATAAATTGAAATATTCTTAAAAATAACTTTCGTCTAAATAAAGTAAATCAACTTTAGTTAAAACAGCATACAATTATATTCTGGTTTTAATTAAGAACTTCCTTCATATTTCATAGTAATTTTATTCTATACATTTGAAATTTAAGTAAAGTTTTTAAATTTTTTTATAGTACACAAAATTTCGTTTATTTTTATTATTATTTCTCATTACTCATTTTTTAAATACTGACACTATAAAAGCGATCACAAACATTTGATAACATCATACTATTTGTGTAAAAACGTAGAATCTGTTGCACAGCTTGATAACACGTTTAACTGCGAAAAAGTATTTGAAATAAATAACAGAAGGAAGGTAACAGAAGAATAAAAGCAAATTTTTTAATAGAGAACTGGAATGAAAATGATGTTTTGATATAAGAAATGATTATAGTTGTGCAGTGTTCAGGCATCTCTCTACCTATCTTATTGAGTCAATATAATTTATGCCATTAATCTTTATCAACCTATGGAAATTATAAAAAATTATATATATATATATATATATATATATATATATAAATTCAATTTTGAATTTCCAATTTTTAGATTTTGTTCTATTATCTGTAAAATGTTATATGTGAGCATATATGTTTATATATATATATATATATATATATATATATATAAACATATATGCTCACATATAACATTTTACAGATAATAGAACAAAATCTAAAAATTGGAAAGTCAAAATCGATTTTGTGACGATCAATACACAAGTCCATTCATTCGGGATTTTTATAATTATGAATGAGAAAGGGATATTCCAAACTTAATTTTAAAACTAATTTGTAAAAAAATGAAAAATTATCAGAGAAACGAGTGAAACCATATGTTAACATATGTGAGCAAGATTGATTTAACTTTCTCAATGCAATTCTCGTTTCAGTTATTTCAAATGACTTCAAAAATATTTTCCTTATTTTAGTTCCAGATTCAATATGTGAGAGAAAATTTAATGATTATCATAATTTCATATAAAATATGGAATTGAATAAGCAATCTATATAATAACAGTATATATATATATATATATATATATATATATATATATATATATA
>JAPDSC010012563.1:2034923-2071513 GCA_026290005.1 Latrodectus geometricus | reverse complement strand
TATATATATATATATATATATATATATATATATATATATATATATATTATTTAAATATTTCTTCTTAAAAGTTTTTTAAAATTCATGAAGTTATGAGATATTTGAACAGCATAAGAATTCGAAGATTCAAATAAAAGGAAATTTATTATTTGCTGAGTTTTCATTTTTCCTTCAAAGGAAATTTATTATTTACTGATGTTTTCAAAATTCTAAGAATTTTTTTCAGAGATTTAATGATTACAAAATTCTAAGATTAAAAATGTCAATGACAAAACAATTTTTTTTTCTAAATTGAAATTTAAATATTTCTAAAATGTAAAGATTTAATAGTCGTCGATTTCAAGAATGAGCAAATTTGAATGACTGGAAAAAATATTAAAAATTGAGCTTTGGTGACTTGATTTTTTTTTAAGATTTAAGGTCTCAAGGATTAAAAAATTCAATTATTCCAGAGTCTGGAAAACAAGAAGGGGATTTCTCAAGGTTCGATTATGAAAATTCCTATGTTGAAAAGTGCGAGTAAAAGGAATGGGATCTAATACAAGAGTATTTTCTTTTCTATTCTTTTTTTTTTTTTTTTTCTTTTTCTTCTTTTTTCTTTCTTTTTTTTTTCTTTCTCCTTTTTTTTTGTTTCTAGGAATAATAAATTTATCTATCCTATCTCTAGATTTTTGTACATAAAACTATTTTTATACATGATATCAGACTACAAAATAATTTACATTTGAAATTCCATTTTTAGATAACAATGGTTATTTAAAAATGGAGTTATATATGAATTATATGCAATTTAAATATTTTATTGAAATCCATTATTTTTTTTAACATAGAAAGAAAAATTCGAAAATAAAAGTACCCATGTCGTAAAGAATAAAAAATAATAGGTATACACATTTAAAACATTTATTTGTAACATAAAGGGATGAAAATGGTAAATTAAGACATTTCTTAAGAATGTGCGTTTTGTTATTTTTTCATGAATTTAATAAATATACAGCTTTTTAAAGCTGTTTGTAAATTTTTACAGCATTTTTCTTGCCAAATATTGTTTGTTTTTATAAATACTTATATTAAAATATTTCGTTAAGTTCTGAAGTCATTCAAAAATTTTCTTTAAAAGGTTGGATGACAATTACATAGCAAATATTTTAATCAAACATGTAGATCGTGGTAACCCTGTAGAAAAATGTAACATTCTTTCACCTAGAATTTCAGTTGGTTCGATACTAGATCTAGCTGAAGATTTGACTTGTAGAAAGAAAATATGGTTTCAAAAGCTCAGTAGGGTGCAATGCTCCTCCACAAAAGGGTGTGAGCTATTAACTCAGGTATCGACATCATCATTTACGTCATTTTTGTTTGGAAATGTTTTAATATTTGTTTATTAGATATACAAGTTTTTTTTAACTATTTAATCACCTACAGCACTTAATATTAAATTATAATTTCATATTTGCATTTTTCGAAAATATTTCAAAGTAATCTGCTTATTTTTTAATAAAAAATTTTAGAACTAATATTTATTTTTATTTTATGAAAATATTTTCACTATTTGAAAGACTTAGTTTAGTTTACAAACTTGTTTTTTTTTACTATATCTTCGAATAAGAGAAGAAATTCAAAGACCATCTAATCTATATATTTTGTCAAAAATCAGATTAACAACAATCATTTTCAAAAGATTGTATACCATCAAGAAGTTCCTTAAAAAAATAAAGCCTCACTGTTTTTAATCAAATACTTTATTTCAACTACTTTATCCCCTAAGTTTCTGTTCTTCAAATCTAACCACGTAAATCAACGAAAATTTTAAAAATAATGATAAGGGATTTTTCTCACGCTATTAATAAATACTGATCTTTCTCTTTTATCTCATTAAGTGAATCAAACTACAAACATTTATTAAAGGAAGATAATTATTCATTTCTGCAAATATCTATCTATTTATAATAATAATAAACTCAATTTTATAAAACTTGGCAAATGCCGCTGAAACATTATAATAAAAGCTAAATTCTTTTTCTCTGTAATATACTTTTTAAAGTCTGTGAGTATTAAGAAGTAAACTGTGTTAAACAAATCTATGCAATGTAATCTAGCTGAAAAGCGACATATTTTACTCAGTAAAAATTTTTTTTTGTTTACTTAACCAGATGCAGTTCATCGCCTGAAGATTACAGTATTTCTCAACTAAAAAATTATTTACTCGGAGAAAAAAAAAATTCAAGATCGTAGCATTTTTTATTTGATTGAAAACGTGTTTTTTGAGTTGACTGTTTATTTTATAAAGGTAACTAATTTCTTAAACAGGGTAACATTAACATATTACAGGATTTCTTTTAAAATAATACTTTAAGAACAAAAGTAAGTGATAATACAAAATATATAAAAATATATATAAAACAATATATATAAACATATATATATATATATATATATATATATATATATATATATATATATATCAGTGTGATATATGTATGTATATATTTAACCTAACCAACTGGTTGCCATTAAAATATACAGTTATGAAAATGTGTTTTATTCAACATTAAGGTTAATTAAAGTCACTTGAACATCTAACAATAAGAAAAATAATTTAATATCCTTCTGGAACATATTGAGATCACAGACACGTACAGATTTCATAAAAGTGAAAATGCTACAAATTATCGTTTTGTTTATTGAAGTATGTTTAATATATAAGTCCATATTTTGTGCAAATATTATTACACATACATATACACAAATCAAATATATAGACTGAATTTTATTATTTTAGTTCAATATAAATCCTACAGCGATGTTTATACTTCGCTGTATGATTTCTTTTTCAAATGAAAATAGAATTATTGTAAATTTATCTGATGCGTCTATTCCTGTTTCGAGTATAGCAATTTCTCAAATTTTAACCAGTATTAATCATTTTTATATGCTATTCTGAAGAATTTTTTGAATCTCAGTAATAAATATGGTAACTAATTCGTACTGATTACACAAGAAAAAAGTATATATATAACTTGCTATAAGCACAATGTTTTTAAAGAAAAATATCTTACTTATTGGTGATTCTTTCAGTTATGCTAAAAATGAAATTATCTGCTTGTGTTATTTCTTGAACTTCTCCTTATTCTGTAAAAAAGAGAATGTTTGAAAAACATCCAGTATTATCATATAAATGTGTTAATCTTAAATTATAATAATTATAATATTTTCTTAATTAGCATTATTTATCTATACAAAGGTTCTAAATTACAGTTTGTGTTTTATTCTGAAATTATTTTTTTATTTATTAAATTGGGCTAGTTATCTTTCAGAAAATGTGAAATACTTCAGTAACAAAACTTCATAATAATATGGTAAATAATACCATCCTATTATTTCTTATTTCTTTTGCTTAAAATTTTAAATAAAACTAAATTATTTAAGAATGAGTGTCACTTCACCTGTAAATCTTATTCGAAATAAGAATACATTGCTTAACATATTTTGGTAAAGTTTCGCGTTCATTAACTATAGTTTTACCTTTTGAAAAATTCATTATGTTCTTTTATTCATTTTCTTTTATATCTTTAGTAATGTAATTGTTAGCTTGAATTCAGTGAGCTCAAATCTACCAAAGGAACTTTATGAAAATTGGACTCTCCATAATTTTTAGAACCATTTATTACTTAAATTATAATAGGATTTGAATAAAATTTTCTTTTTTAAAATTTCGTACTTTTCATTCTATTTTATAAGCTCATAAAATAAAATTATTATTCTGAGTGAGATTGTGTGTACAGTTATGAAGAAGTATAAGTGATAACGAAGCAAATCTATATTTTTTATTTATTTATATTTACTTTATAATTTTTTTATGATATTTTATGATTAAATTAAAAATATATATTCTCTATATTAAATTAAGAAATTCTCTGTACTAAATGAAGAAAATGTGGCTTCAAGTATATTAAAAATAAGAAATATATTATTACTACTTTATCAAAATAACATTTGATTTCTCTCACCAAAGGTTCTTCCTTTCGTTTCAGGTATTAATTTAAATTTTAAACCTTCTGATATTTTTACAAAATTCATAAAAAATTTTATTATTTAAATACTTTTCTTTAGTAGATTTTTATGTTGTTTTATTAATGTAATAGGCTTTCACCAAAATTTTGGAAAAATTATGATTTTTGACTATATTATTTTTATTATTGTCGAGATATTGAATGATAAAACGCTTAATTAAAATATTATTTTAATTTTACTGCTGAGAATTTTATTTTGGAATTGCTTAATAAGAAACTTTTAGTAATTTGAATTTCCTTCTTGTTGCTTTGCAGAATGTTATAAGCGATAGGAATGAAAAAATGATAAGCTAGCTTAAAGACAAACTAAGGTACTAATACCCATGGTTTTAAATATTTTAAATAGAATGATGAAGGAACGAGATACTGCTTGGAAAAGTAACCCTTCAAAAATCATAACAGATAATAAATTTTAAATTAAAAACTTTATAAATTTATATTTTTATAAGTAAATTAAATAACTTTAGTGATTTTAACATTATATATATATATTTAAATTTGATTTGTATTCTCTATGCAAAAACTTAATTTAAGGACCTTTTAATTTTCGAAGGGGAAAAATTTTTTTTTTTTTTTTTTTTTTTTTTTTTTGGTTGCTGCCGTGCTGGTTTTTTTCTTCCAGCGATTTTCAAGATCCTAGTGCTGCCATCTGATGATGATCTTTACAAACTGCTAAACTCGTTTCCCACAGATTTCAACAGTCTGCATATTGTCTGAAATCTTATGTCTGCATTCTAAGGAGATATATGATAAAAGACAATGGATAGCTAAAACTTTTCGAGAGCATGAAATCTGTAGACAATCTAAAATAAAAATGAAATATCAGAGAAATATCAATAAAAATGATTTATCAAAATTCAGAGCAAAATTTTGCAATCATATAAAAATTGTATTTATCTTATACAGACATAATCAAGCACTTGCTCAAAATAATCATGGAGAATGCTTTAGGAATAATTTTTATTTAATTTACATTTATTTTTTAAGAAGTTTTCATGAAATAAAGGTGAAATTCGGACATTTTCAATGCTTTCATAAGTTGAGTTTTAAAACTTAACGGGGAAAAAGTTTCTCAACAAAATTCTCCTACATTAATATATAAATATCATTGAAATAACAATTTAAAAGAATGATCTCTTTTATATTTATGAAAACTACGTTCGTAGGTTAATGTGCTCATAATTTTTTGCCTGATTGCCTGTTTATTTTAAAAATATCGATTGCTTAAATTTTATTGAAATGAATTTAAAAGTTTTCAATTCTTTTATTATTAAAAATACGATGAAGGAATTTTGAATATTTTAAATTACATTCTGCGGTTTATAAGTATTACTTTTGATACAAGTATATGTATTTTTGTATACATACACTACTTATTATTCTTTGGATTAATTAATCTAATTTAATAATGATCACTCAGTTATCTAAAAACCAATTTCATAATTTAATTACGAAATTATTTTTAAAATCAATAGATGACATTCTTGGTCTTTTGCCTTTCTATTGTTAAAAATTTGATAAAACGGCAGACATATCATGTAAAAGTGTAAGACTGCTTACCTTGCTTATACAAGGAAATACATGTCTTTCTTTAGACATGGATTTTTTATTATGTACAATCAAAGTTGTGATTATTGCAGTATCATTTTTAAAGAACATTTTTTCAAATTGTTCAGATATCATGTTGTTCATTAATTGAAATTTGATATGATAAAAATAATAAGATTTCACACATGACTGAAAGGAAGCATTAATATTTTATTTCAAGTCTTTTCTGTTGCCAACATTTGTAAAATATATAATAAAAGAAATTTATAAATTACTCATGATCACATTTATCTCTCTAAATAATTTTCACGGTCTCTTTTGCGATATAATTTAATCGCTAATATTTGCTTTGATTAAAAAAAAATTGATGAGAAAATTGACAAATTTACATTATTTGTAATGAATGAAATTCATTGTACCTAAAAGCTTTTCACCATGTTTACTTATTGATTTATATGCAATTAATCTATCATAATCTTTCATCTATCAATTTATTATTATTATACAAATTAAATTAATCTATCATCTATCAATTAATTAATGATTTATATGCAAGAAGTTAGGTTGATGTTCGGAATATTGAGAGACAATATTCCGAACATCAACCTAATTTCTTTACCCTCTTTTTAATTGTGATGAATATAATTTTTCATATATGAATGAATAAATAATTCCAGAGAAATTCTGTAATTTCAAGTAAAATTGTAATACAACGAGAATTTAAACAATATTGTGAAATAATAGTATTATTATTATACACGCTATTGTTTGAAACTTGGGTCATCTAATGGCTAAATTCTGTCTTTCGTTTATTCTTTATGGGCTAAATTCTACTTAGCGAATTACCAGAATCGAATTACCAGTTAATAGAAGTTGTTCAGTTAATCGATAAATAAATGAGCCAAAAAATATCAACACAATAAAGATTCTGCAAAATAACTAGTTATGATCGAACAATCAAAGTTATAATACTCCAAGCACCATAGTTGTTTAATTAATTTAATTTCTAGATTACCGCTTATTGCCTTAAATTAAGGAAGTATAAAAATTTTCTTCGCCATTTAAGTTCTTATATTCAAGCATTGAGGGAATGTTTGTCAAAGTTTTGATATGCTCTTACTGTCTTTAAAATTTATTTTAGAAAAAGTGCTGTGGGTTATACATTTTCCTATTCACTCTGATAAAATTATATTTATAACAGTTGAGCATCTTCCTTTCTATGATAAAAGGACTGATCATATAAAGATAGTGATTATTCATAATATCACACTATTCAATTCAATTTTTTTTTCGAGTGCCAGCCAGACTGGCAGTATGGGTGCGCTGCTCCACTTTTTCAACTGAACCGCAAATGGGTGTAAAGTGCGACTTCCTCAGTACACAGATGCCATAGGTACCCATTTATAGGGTAGGCAACCATTCATACTTCATTTATTCAAGGAAAAGACAATGACAAGAAAGAGAGAAAGTACATCCATGCCCGAACCAGGATTCGAACCCAGACCACCATATCCGCTTAACACTCCCTATCCCACTAGACAGAGTAGGCGGCTATTCAATTCATAAATCTTGCATAAAGTGTCAGATTCTAAAATTCGGACAAGTATTATGGTTTTCATTTCAACGGAAGCTATTCCCACTTAAGGGATAGACGTTTGCAGTGATTCAGCCTTATAACTTTAAACTATAGATCCTGGTTGAATAAGACTTCGTGTGCTAAAGAGTGATTGCAGAAAGAGAGAAATCACTTAAGCATCAGAAATTTTTGCTCATCTTCCATTAAACGTAAACAAAAATTTTACCTCAAAGATTCAGTGAAAATAGGCTCTTTAATACCAGTAAGAAACTGTTAATTGAAAATATAATCCCTTATTTTTACATATTCAATTAATATTAATAAAAACATTTAATTAGTATAAATATTATGTCTATAATGTTTGTGATATTAATTAAATACAACATTAACCTTCTTGGTGAAAGAAATTAGGATCAACAATTAGTCTTTATGCTACATTGTTTTCTTAAATGATTCAGGTAAAAAAAATCACATGCAGTTATAATTACAACTATCATTTAGTGAAAGGAAACACCGTTAATTAGTATGTATTAAACTAAAGTTTGTTTACAGAATTTTATTTGTATATACTCAGATGGCCTTTAAATTGCAACACCTGGAATACGTGATCTTTTATAAATTACACATGAAAACGAAGAAAAATGGTAATATGCCAATGATCTGAAGCACTGCACAAAAGAAAAGATGTGCAGAAGATTTCTTATTCATAAATCGCTTTAAAAGCTTGGAGCTTTCTAAGAACGTTAATTTACACCTCGGATAACACGATGTTCGGAGAAGAAGGAATGTTCACCAGGAAGTGTTGATATTCGATAGAGGCAGGATCGACTTGTCACTCGTCGAGAGTGAGGATTATCGCTTTGTGATATTTTTACCAGCACGGGTTGAAATCCAAATAGTATCATGCATCTGTAGAATCGATAGTTTGCTAAGGATCATACTGAATGGCATGCAGAATCGCAAGTTTTTTTCCCCATGACTAACAAGGAACTAACAGAATGAGAGAAGACATATTATGAAGTCTGCGCTGCAAAATCGTACAACATGACGAACCATTATTTAAGAAATGGGCACAAACATGATTCTCTCGTGAAAACAACATTTAGTAACGTGCAGAGGACCGTTTCAAGGTATTTTATAATATCCACAGCATAAATTGCCTTTCGGAAGGACTTTTCATATATTGTGAGCCGTATTCACGTATCATATTGTAGGAAATACGGACTGATAGACGAGTGTGGCAACTTTGACACCGCGTACAATATAGTCTAACTGTAAAAGCCTGTTGAAAGACATTTTAATATTTGTAATTTGCTTTCTAGAAGAAATTTTCATTGATAGTGGGTTATGTCATGAGGGAGGAAAACCAAAAAACTCTCAAGCTTCCAGCTTGACCGTTGTGCATGCAGAAAATAGAAGCCCAACACCAATCTTCTGTTGTTAAATGGTAAGATCGAAATAAGAATCTCATGTTCTAAAAAAGCACTTCTCTACCACTATGACATGATGTGTCATATATCAATTAATGTTTACGCAGTGTAAGGCATTTTAATATCCACCCCATTGATTGGTGAACTTTTCATAAATAGTGAGATGCATTCACGTTTCGCAAGGGAGACAACCGGGAGAGTCCCCAGTCACCCACCCTGGCAAACGTTTGTGCAGAAGCTGAACATCTCTTTTCTATTATTCAAAAATAGTTGGTATTGAACCCGCAATATTATGTTCTGAAGAGCGCTGTCCCAGCACCAAGAATTACCAGCCTAGCAACTTTTAATTCGTCTTTCCTTAGCAATCCATCATAGAAACAGAAGGCGACTCTAGAAGACCCATTGAGAAAACTGGAAATAAAAGTGAAACACTGCTGTTTTTTCAAGTGAGTCTCAGATCCTCGTCCAGTATTCTGATGTTCATATGCATGTCTGCAGGATCGAATGATAACACCTGTCTGCTAGTTGCATTCGATATCGTCCTAGAGTGATGGTATTGGCCTTTACACCTAGAGTGATGGTATTGGCAGCCATTTTGTACATGTCACACACATCTCTAGTTCTGATCAAGGATAATTTAAACGGTAATCGCTAAATTTTTAATATATTATGGCCAGTGGTTATGTCTTATCTTAAGGACCTGCAAAACGCCATCTTTCAACAAAATATGATGATATATTGCTTTTTTGGTCTCCATGATCTTCATACTTTTCCCCATATGAAAACATCTAGTTATGGGTTGCTGAGAGAATGGACCGCTATTATGATTGATGAAGAAATGTGCTTTATATTTGAAGCAGCATGGAAGGAACTGCTTAATTACGTCATCCAAGACATTTCGAGTTCATTCCTGATTATTTACGCCTGGTAATCAGGTGAGGGCCATTTTAGCTGATAGGGTCGGCAACTATTTCTAATAATTTCACACACCTGTGAGTCCCTGAATTGTGTGCAAATTTAATCTTTTTGTCATCATGCTATACTGTTTACATAGCATAAAAATCTTTCTTTATATTTTTTTCCTTTATGAGGGTTGTAATTTTAAGAGTAAATGTATTATTCATGCTTATATTTCAAGGAAATTAAATTTTTAACTGGTAGTTTATTTGTCTGATACACACATAACTTTTAAATTAAACCTCAATGAAAATAGGTTAACATAACATCTAACTTTTACATTTAGTATACCCTGAAATGCTTTACAAATTTTAGAGATTTAATGATCTCTTTAAATTTCAATAAAAAGTATGAATTTTATTTAACTTCAAATTTTTACCACATATACCTCTTAATAAAACAAGTATTTTTTCTCGGTAAATAGTTAAACAGCTCTAGGCTCTTATACGTTTTCTTCCATCCACAATATATAGCTTCATATGAGAACGTTTACTAGATAATTGTACATATTTTGTAATATAGGAAATCTAAAATCTCTCAAGCACTCACTCTAAAGAAACAGAAAACATCTATCTTGTGTTTCTGAGCAGAGGAGCGTATCAAATGTGGGATCTCTCTCTCTCTCTCTCTTCCTCCTAAAATTTAGTTTTACAACAGTGGTAAGCCACAGTCAAAATTTATCAATTTGAAATTATGAAATGTTAAGGAGAGCTTTTTCTAAAATCATTAAAGTCTGAAATAAAAAAATCAAAAGTCCAAATTTATAATTTAGAGAATAAAGATTTCAATGATTTATAACACAAATCAAATTCACATTCTGACATTATATACAAGGTAAACAAGAAAGTTCTTGCCGTTTTCGCGTAGCCTCTGAATAAAGTGAGAATAAGTATGCAAATTAGTTTATGACGTGGTTGAGAAACAGGTCAGTCGAGAGTAGTTATATCAGTCGTTTTAAGAGTAGGTCTACAGCGCACATTCATCAGTCATAAATCGTAGAGTAGCTAAGAGAAATTCACTTGAAGGAGTTCGTTCAGTGTTGTTTGTTTAAGACTTCAAAGTGGGCTTATTTGCTGCTGCATCAAGTGGCCGAATATGTCAAGTGTTTGGAGACAATGCTATGAATGAAAGCACGGCAAGGCATTGGTTTCAAAAATCCAGGTTGAGAGATTCATCTCTCTGTAATGAAACTGACAGTATATGACCACGGGCTTTGGATGATGAAGCCCTGCAGGTGACCATTGAGGAGGAGAGTAGTCAAACATATAGTGAACTATTAAACGTTTCCGGTGAAACTCTTGTACTTCATCTGCACCGCTTAGAAAAGACGTACAGGCTGAGCAAGCAAGTTCCTTACACTGTTGGAAGTCCATAAGCAATAACGAATGGCATCCTGTTCATCGTTGCTTTCTTACCACCGTACCATATTTATATTCTATCGAGCACTGACCAGTGACGAAAAGTGAGTCCTGTATGACACTTCCAAGGGTTCCACACATTGGTTATCACCCCTGTATACTGTCCCGCATAGCTCAAGACCATCAATGCACTCATCAAGATTATGCTTTGTGTCTAGGTGACTAGTCGTCAATTGCTTCACTATGAGTTGCTACTACAACTGCCAAACAGTCACTGCAGACCTGTACTCGTAGTAATTGGTAAGTTTGCAACAGACATTACAACAGAAGGAGCCAGCATTGATTAATCAAAAGGATGTACTATTCTTGGCCGATACGCGAGGTTGCATGTTGCGTAGGTGAACAGGAATACCATGCATAAACTTGGTTGGGAAACTTTGTGCCATCCTCCTTATTTACCTGACCTTGTGCCATCATATTACCACATCTTCCATTTCCTGGACTATCATCAAAGTGTAATAACTTTCACAAATGAAGCAGAATTGTGCCAAGCACTCATGGACATCTTTGCGTCCTAAATCCCGGAATTTTATTACAAGGGGATTGCACAACTGGGCAAACGTAAGAAAAAAGTGCTGTATATCGATGGTGATTGCTTTCAGGATTAATAAAAGATTGCATTTTTTTAAGCTTTCTGTAGGTCATGTTCTTTTGGTTTACCTTTCTTGTTTGTTCTTATAAACTTTCTTGTTTACCTTGTAATTATATATTCTATGCAATCTTATTAAAATATAAAAAAATTAAATTCACACTCTATTATTACAGAGCTTAAGTCACATTTTTCTACACTTGATTAAGAAGTGTGAAACAGCTGGTAAAATTAGAAACTCGGTTTTTTCTAAAAAATTTCCATTTATTAATTCAGATTTTTTTAGAAAAAGCAATATGAATGCTCCATAGCAGCATGAGTTAATGGAATTCATGATCTGAATATATTTACTAAACTTTAATCCTGACAAACACAAAGAAATATAATAAATGCAGCTGAAGTAGCAAGACCTGTTGCAATTCTGTGGAACTGATTCCTGGAAACAAGGAATGTTAGATGTTGTTCAACACAAGTTCCTTCACTTGCTACCTCAGCAAATGATGGTCACTGCTTTTTGTTAATTCCTTGAGACAGAACTAAACATTGTTCAGCTGCAACTCGTATTTTGTTAGTATAATGGAAAGTCTTAAACCAATTAATTTGAAACGAGCTTCATTATTATGTTCTATATGTAAGTTGAACAAGAGTGTGTGCTTTGTTGACATCAAGTTCTCGTGCGGATTGAAGAAATTTGGAGCAAAACATAGGGACTGAATGCAAATGACTGGAGTCTATTTTCCGTTTGTGTTATTTTAGTTGGTGAGAAAATGTACTTAAAATAACCCCAAAATCACTTGAGGAAGATCACAATACAAATCGTGTTGACAGTAATGGCGGTAATAACACTGGCGAACATGAGATTTTGCACAACATTCTGAATGACAATTTAATGACTAAACGATATACAGATGACATGCTAAGATCTTATGACTTAATTGTGCTTTAACGCTTATGACGTATTTTGTGCTACATCAATTGATGATAAATTTCTCTCAATACCTATAATGCTAGAAACTTGCAAATCATTTTGTGAATAACATGCTTGAATCTGAAATAATACTGATTATGGGAAGATCAGCATACTTACCTGACATACATCCAATCCAACATGTCTTGTATTCTCTCTGATGACATGTTTTTGGGAGAAAAATTGTTTATTTCTTATGTAAAACTTGAAGATTCCACTTCTTCAGAAAAGGAACATTATTCCTCAAAGTTACACATCATCGTACTCATTCGAAACAAATATGCAGTAGTCTTAATGTTCCAAGAGACCTCATACCTATGTATTGTTTGTAAATGATCGTAATGTATAAATCACCTTATATTATTTTTAAAGTGATAATTCTTTTTGTCATTTACATGAATAAAATTTCCAAATTTTACGAGGATTTATGTTTAAAAACAAATTTTTGTATTTAGAATGTGACATTTAGAATGAAAGAAATGATACTCACACAATAAATACAAACACATAAAGTAAATAATGATGAAATTCTTGTAAATATAGACTTCTATAACTTAAAAAGAAATGGATACACATGTACTCTTTTAAATTAATTACCCTGTATATAAATCTTTATAAGACGCATTTATTTTGAAAGTATATTTTTGAAAGTCTTTCAACATACACTGGTTATTAAAATTGCAACGACATGAAGAAAAGCAAATAAAGAAAAGATTTTTATTGTATGTGAGCTGTATGACATTTAAAACAATAAACCTTTAAATCCTCAAACAACTGTTTGAGAATTTACAAGTTAGAAAAATAAGTAAAAGCATTTTCTGCCCCTGTCAGCCAAAACTGCCATTGATCGTTAATTATAGAGTTGAACTGGGCTTGAATGACAAAATCGCTCAACTTATTCTATGCTGCTTTGTAACTATGCTACACTTCATCAACCGTATTTAGAAAAGGATCCACGAGCCAGTTTCTAGGCAACCCACGACCAGATGTCTTCAGTCAGAGAGAGGTTTCAAGACCCTGCAGGCCAGAACAACAATTAAATATCCTCTGTATTAGGGTAAGTCAGAATACGACGAGTGTCATTATAATGGAATGATAATCCACACTCTCAATAGGTAAAGATCCTACATTTATTAAATTCTGACACTTGTTGGTAAGTATTTCTCCTTCTTCAAGACATAACAGGCTATTTGTGAAATATACGATCTGGCAATGAGAAATCTTGGATAATTTTTTCTTTTATGCAGTGTTTCAGAAGTTATTTGTACATTCTGTTTATTCTCGTCCAATGGTGCTGAAGTGATAAACATTTGCATATTCCAACCTTTTCTTCCTTTCATGAGATTTTTTTGTTCATAAGATCTTGTGTTACAGATTTAATGGTTGATAGTGTATTTTCAGTTGAATACTATTTGAGAGATATTTTTAAATAACCATTAAGCAGCTACTAACTCAATGTAAAAATGTTCATTATTATTAGAATTTAACGTATCATTATGTATTATTGTATAGTCTAAAACAAGAAGCACGCATTAAAATGTATTGAATAATCATCAACTAATCTTAGCTTCAATCTTGCAGTCAATTATTCTATATGTCACAGAGAAAATTCGGAGAGATACGAACCAAAATCTCGTTCTGATTTTACATACATACCAATCAGAAAGTAGATTAGGTTTAAAAATTCTCATCAGAAATAAAATTGTAACATTTTTCTCATTTTGAAAAAAGAAGTGCAAAGTAGTTTATGAATTAATATAGTTTGGAAGGCAGTCTAGAATAAATTTCTAAATAATAGATAAAAGTAAAAATATGTTAGCTAGGAAAACTGAATCATTCTTTCACACATACATCGAGAAAAATTAATTTTATGGCTCAAATGTTAATTAGAATCGAGCTACTGATAATTAGGTGGCAACTGAGTTCATTAACAAATTTAAGTTTTATCGCATTGGGAAAAAAAAAAAAAAAAAAAAAAAAAAAAACGTAATTAAAAATTACATTTTACTGTTGAGAAGTACATACTCTTTGTATCACAGTATAAGAAGAAAATAGACACTCCTTAGAATTTGGAGGTATATTTTTAAAGAAGACAGTAAAAGAATATTATGTGGTGCTAGAAGTCAACCAATTTCTTAATATAAAAGCATCAGATAGTGAAACATTATCAACTTTGAAAAATGCTATTGCCCCTTTTCATTCAGTAATAGAAATAACTTAGTGCATATTAATATTTTTACTGTATATTTGTAGTCATTTATTTAGATTTTGCTATATCCAATTTAAAATCTATGTCATTAAAACATTTTCAAAATATTGAGTACTAAATTTGTATACATGAGTACTAAAAGAAATTTGTATTTACTTTATGTTTAGAGTTTTTTAAGAAGGTAACTGTCATTTCTTGCTATATATACATTTGTAAAGAATAATTATTCTAAAAGATTATTTGCTCCAATATTCAACTATCTATATGATATGGTTAAGAAAACAGGGAGTTTAAGGAGGAAACAGAGTGTGACTATATATATATATGCTTTGCTGAGGCATCAGTTATAGTCTGTATTACGATGCATAATTTTATATTTACTCACTTTTCCAGTAACCTATTTTTTTAATTTTATGTTATACTCAATAAAACTTGGGGATCCTCAGTGAATTAAATTTTATAATAGAAGTTTTGCAGTCAAATATAAATATCGATAACACAACTATGATTAACAAATAGTAAATATGCTAACTTATTGAATTAAAAATAGTTGAAAAACTGGAAAGAAAATTTTACGCATTCATAATTTAATTTAAAATCATCTCAAAATATATTGTAAACAATACAAATTATTGATTTTGGATTTTTTTGTTCCAAATTGTAAGTCACGGATATAGACTTCTTGGGTTTAATAAGCGCATAATACATAAATTTAACTTGCAAAACATAACTGAAAGCAAAACATAATAAAATGTATTTAATGTGAAAACACTACTGGCCATTAAAATTGCTACACCAGGAAGAAATGCAGATAAGAAAATGATATTTATTTTACAAATATATTATACTAGAAATAACAAGTGATTAAATTTTCAAAAAATTTAGCTGGATAGATCCTGAGAAATCAGTACCCAGAACAACCACTTCTGGCAGTAATAACAGCAGTTATACGCCTGGGCATTGAGTCAAACAGAGATTGGATTGCATGTACAGGTACAGATGCCCATGCAGCTTCAACACGATGCCACAGTTCATCAACCGTAGTCACTGCGTTTGGTGACAAGCCAGTCGGTCGGCAACTATTGACCAGACGTTTTCTATTGGTGAAAGATCTGGAGAACGGGCTGCCCAGGGCAACAGCCGAACATGTTCCGTATCAAGGAAGGTCCATATAATACCGGCAACATGCGGTCGGGCATTATCCTTCTGAAACGTAGGGTTTCGCAGGGCTAGAATAAAGGATAGAGCCACGGGTCGTAACACACCAGAAACGTAACGTGCACTGTTCAAAGCACCATCAATGCGAACAAGAGGTGACCGAGACGTGTATCCAATGACACCTCATACCATCGCGCCAGGTGATGGGCCAGTATGACGATGACGAATGCACGCTGCCAGTGTGCGTTCACCACGATGCCGCCAAACACGGATGCGACCATCATGATGCTGTACACAGAACTTGGATTCATCTGAAAAGATGACGTCTCGCCATTCGTGCGCCCAGGTTCGTCGTTGATCATACCATTGAAGGTGCTCTTGTCTATGACGCAGCGTCAAGGGAAACCGCAGCCATGGTCTCCGAGCTGAGAGTCCATGCTGCTGCAAACGTCGTCGAACTGTTCGTGCAGACACTTGTTGTCTTCCAAACGGCCCCGTTTCTTGACTCACGGCTCGTGACGTGGTTGCACGATCCATTACGGCCATGCGGATAATATGCCTGTCTTCTCGGCTGCTAGTGATAGGTGGCCGTTGAGATCCCGCATGGCGTTCCGTATTACCGTCCTGAACGCATCGATTCCATATTCTGCTAACAGTCATTGGATATCGACCAACGCGAGCAGCAATACTGCGATAAGATAAACCGCAATCCCGGTACGCTACAATTCGACCCTTATCAAAGTCAGAAACGTGCTGGTACGCATTTCTCCTTCTTACACGAGGCATCAGAACAACTTTTCACCAGGCAACAACGTTCAAACGCAGTTTGTGTATGAGGAACCGGCTGAACAATTTCCTCATTTAAACACAATGTAGGTGTCGCTACTGGCGCCTGCTTTGGCTGAAGGCGCTGAAAAGCTAATCATTTGCATATCACAGCACCTGCTTCCTTTCGTATAAATTTCACGTCTGTACCATGTCGCCTTCTTGGTGTAGCAATTTTAATGGCCAGTAGTGTACTTTTGTATTGATTGTTCAGAGAATACCATAAGCACCTGATGATTTTTAACAAGTAAACTCTGACTTCATGCTGTTATCATTAAAGACCCAGATTGATATAAAATGGGAAGTTTACCACATGGTTGGTACTTATATCTTAACAGTTTTCTTTTCTTTTTTTTAAAAAAAATATTGGTAAACAATGAATGTGTGATTAATGTCGAGATACTCTGAATCATATCATAGATTTATTATAATAGTGAAACAGCTGTAGTCACACACATAAAATCAGTAGCAACTATCGTGAAAGTGTATGAAACTTTTGTCAATGACAAAAAAAATCTGAAAACACGAATTGTAATCTTCAGTGATTATCCAATGTTTGGAAAGAATGAATATTCGAATAAATAATAAATGACAAAAGAAAAGTATTAGCACATCAACTGATCGCAGATGATAATTAGATAAGCCTTCGAATGATATTTGACAGCACTGTTCACCATACAGTTCATAACTTTGGACATAAAATACGAAAAACTATTAACATTTATTAATCCATAATTAATTTTAAAATTATAAGAATTTAACAGTTGATGAAGGGAAAAATTATTATATTGTCCTGCGAATAACGTCTCCATTCTGTTCCTCATGAAATGGCTGAGGAAGAGTATGGTGGAAGAAATATGAAATCATGGAGAACATTGAATGACAGTTATTTAAAAAGGTGGGTGGCTTATAAGGAGGGTATTTCTTCTTGGTATTAAGCAATAATGAATGATTTCCTGTTATATTTTGAGCCCATTATTTATGATGAACACAAAATTTGTATAAACTTTTATACTTTTCTAAGCATTTTTATCCTGTTCTATTCATGGATATTAGATTGGAGACAGCTGATTTGAAGAAGATAGTATGCAATACCATAGTACTAGAATTCCGTTGTAGTTTTTTCTTTAAAAACAAATATTGATTAAGTGACTATCTATAACCATCAGACAGCTTTTTTATTAACATTAAAATTTTCCCCTACTGAGCAGTTGATTTATTTATTTGGCATGACGAGAGTTTTTGTTTTACCTTTAAATATCAGTTACAGTCATTATGAAGAAGTAACACCATGGTATTAAAGATAAAATATGATATATATGTATACACAAACTCATTTCTCTTCAATATGGATTTACTTACAGTGGAATTCATCTTACGTTCAACATTTCAGTAACAAAATGGCATACAATCTTGCTAAAGAAGGTTGTAGTGATCAGATCTCTTCTTCACAGCTTAGTTACCTTGAACTTTTTTCACAGAAAAAATACCAAGTTACAAATTATTCGCTTATACTCACTTCTGAAACAGGGGTAACATAAACCAGGTATACCTCTAACATTCTCATGTGACAGGGAAACTTGTATCATCCTCTAGCGTCTTGCCATCTGAAATATGTCACATCTTCTGAGAATGAAAAGCCGTACCACATTTTTGTCCAAAAGGCCTCCAAAATCAGGTTTTGCAAACTCATCTTGGAATGATTGAATCTCCTTTGGGAAGAAATTTATTCTTTTTTTTTTTCCCTCCGATTTTTAAGAGTCAGTGGATTCCAAGGGTCCGGTCTGACTGCGTCAGACTAAATTGAAGATTTGCAACAACAACAACCCTATATATATATACATGATAATATTTAATTGTTTTTACAAGTTGAGAGGATGATATTTCTCCTCCAGAAAAGAGACTCTGAGAGGCAGAAAAGAGGAAAGTAGAAATACATCAAAGAAGAACAAAGGACCTCGATGGTCGAGGCAAAATACGCCTTCTCTTTTTTGTCCGTCTGCTTGAGGTCCACGGGGTGATGGGTTAGATTCCTATCGTGCATCTGGATGTTCAATGTTCTTTGTGCTTGTCAATGTAGCAAAATGAAGCCTCATTTCCCACGAGCAGTGACTGGAAGGGTGACCACATTATCCTTCATTGGTTTACTGGATCTCCGTGTTTCGGGCACGTGTCTACATTAATCTCTAATGTCCAAATTCCTTCAGTAGGTGTGGCGTGGTTAAGAAGAAGATGGTGACAGTTCAGGTGTAACCTTTTCACCTGACCTTGAATCAAAATTACGAGCGCCTGGTAATGAATAAGTATTCTAAGTCCGTTAACCTTAAGGAGCAATTTGGGGCTCACCGGCACCACTATATTTGTATGCGTTTCCAGTTTCACAAAGGGATCCAGCGTTATCAAGCAATTCTACCCTCTAATGTCATTTTGTAACAGTCTACGTTGCATATCTCTCACACAAATTCCCATTGGAAAGAAGCAGCATTTTGCTGCCAATTAGTACCGGAGAAAGCCAATCAGACAAAAGTCGTCCTACAAAAACGGCACAATGTCATCGCTCCAAATATTATCATGATAAAATCCAAAATGTTTTGTAAGTGCTATAGCGGAGAACACATACGAGAACCTGGCTGATAAGTACCTCGCACATATCGTGAAGAAAAAGGGAATAGACGCGAAGAACGAAGATTATACTAATATCGGTTTTCAAAACGAAGTATTCTTAAGTCTTACTTTTTCTAGAGTTGATCAACGATTGCGAAAGATCAGTTTGTTTCCCATCTCAAATAGTAATGCAAAACATTCATAAAATGCAAGAACGTTAGAAATTGAGGCATAAGTTTTGAATAGTAGCTCCTTTCCTAAATATGCGAGTATTTTTTGCCATACAAAATGGGTATTTTTCGAACAATAATGTGATGTATTTTACACGACGATTGCTGTGATGTAAAAATAACAATCCACTATTTCTTGCTTTAACATTATTCAGTGATGAGGCAATATTCCGTAGAGAAGACATTTTTAACTTGTGCAATCAACACGTTTGTTCTCTCCACAATCCTTACTGCAATATACTTAGTAAACACCAGCAGAGTTTTTCCGTGAGCAACTAGCCAAACATCCTTGGTAATAACCTGGTTGACTCTTCCATCATGTCGAACCGTTTATCAACCCAAGATACTGTATTTTCTTGGAACAAAAGCTGCCCAGTTTATTGCAAAGCTGTTTTGCTTTAATGATGAATTCAAAACTTTTATAAAATCCAATTTTGATCACATAATTAGAGGTAACTTAAACATCGTGAACAATCATGAACATAAGGCAATTTTAAATAAAGGTACTAAATCTAAACTATTTTTTCAAATAAATTGATCTAAAATTTTTAAAGTAATTCTACAGTATATTGATTCCTTTATATTTAAAATATAAAATTATTATGATATACTTGTTGAATTTTTAACAATTTGGAAAAGACAAAATTTTTCATTTTATTGTAGAGTTTAATTTCTGATAATAATTTAACATTTCTAGGTATTAAATTTAGCCCATTAAAACCTGCTTTTAAAATTCTTTTAGACGGAGAAGACAACTTTATAATTACACTTGTTGATAAAGATTTTAATAACTATGCATTTTTTTTGTAAAAAAATTTTCATAAGGAAACTTTAAACTCTAATACCTGGAAACTTTAAACTCTAATACCTACAAACTTTTAAATTCTACAACTAACATCATTAATAAAAAAATACTTTGCTTGCTTGTTTTTATAAAATTGTTTGCAAGTTTTTTTTATAAAATTTTATATAAAAATTATAAATTACAATTTGCTTATTTAACAGTAATTCCTAAATTTCATACATTTCCAATTAAATTCAGACTTATTACTTGTTGGACAAATTCATAAATGAATAAACCAGGTTTAATTTTTGCTAAATATCTAAATATAATTTTGGAACCCATTGTAAAATCTAAAACTACCTGGATCATTGATAATAATAGATCGGTTTTAGAATTCTGTCAAAACATTTTATTTATAATATAAGTTCCTTTGATTTCAAGGATCTTTTTACAAATATACCCTTTGGCAAATTGAATGATATATTATATATTTTTATTTTAAAGATTACAAAAACTTATTAAATATTAATTTTAATTACTGGAACAACTTGGCTAAACTTTGTATTTATAATAACTATATTTATAATGGTGAAAATATTTTTATTCAAAATTGCGGAATTCCACAAGGTTCCAATCTTTCTCGTATACTAGCAAATTTATTTTTACATTATTTTGGAAGTTTCATTTTTCAATATCCTCTTGTGATTAGATATATAGACGATTTTATTATTTACACAGATTTAAATTTCAGTGAGATTTTTATGTAAATCAATTTATTCTAATAAGCTTTCTCTATTTAAAATCAACATTTCTAACAATAGCACTGAATTTTTAAATTTACTTATAAAAAATGAAAACTCGTCTACTTATATAGATATTTTTGATAAAACCAGTCAATATTTAATTTTAACACTAATGAATTTTGTTCATTTCTAGCCTCTGCCGGCATTTGGTACTCGTAGTTTCACTGTGTGTCACTATATTTCAGAAGAAAATTTCAGTTTTAAAACATTCAACGAATTTTTTTTTCTATATTTTCTTACTTGTTCTTTTCTGGTTAAAGTATTTCACTTCATCCTTCTAATTATAAATGACAAAATTAATTGTATTAAATAGTTATTCAACTATGGATCATTAATTTTCACATATGAACCATCTTCTGTTTCACTGTTGATTTTATGAGAAGCATTGTTAAATATTTTTATTAAAGTTAGTGAATTTTTTCTTCGATTCTAAGATATTTTATAAAGTCATTTGTGAGAGAAATATGTTTTCAAATCTACTTTAAAAAGCTTCTCAACCTTGTTTTATAAAGTACATGTTATAAATTACCATATTTTTTTACATTGTGTATTATTACCGTAGATTTTTCATAATCACCCCTAAACTTAACAAATGTGATAAATTACTAAATATTTATCACATTTGTCGGTTAGTTTATAAAATCCCTAACACGTAATGGGGAATGTAATCAAAGCCCCCAACCTTTTCAAAATTCATTTAGATTGCTTAGCTGCATGACTACTGTCATGACGTACGCCGTTGCTAAACAACTTGGGTTCTTAAACTATTATGGGGGATCGTTGTTGATGTCAGATTCACATGATTTCAGTAGTATTTCTAACGTTATTATAGAAATAATTACCATAATTTATGGAGCACATTTATGAATTAGCCATATTGCCAGAAACAGAATAATAAAAGAACTTAAAAAAATGTGTAACAAGGTTACTATTGAGACTAATGACTTATTATTTATAAACTTGTATAAATGTTATCAAAAAATGTCAAAAGTACCCAAGTAAGTTTCTAGGACAATGCTTTTCACAGAGATGAATTGTTGCAAGTCAATTTAACAGACATGCTGTTCCAACCAGATAATGATTTCAATTTTATATTGGAAAATTAAGACACTTGACGAAATTCATACAGTGGAACTCTCTAAAACAGAAACTGCATAAGAAGATGTGTACTATTTAAATGACATTTTTTAGATTTTGTGCCCCCTATGTACTTCAGATTGACAAAGATCAGTTCAGTAATAAGACAGTGAAAGAAGCGTGCAATGTAGCTAGATTTGAAAATTGTGAATGGAGAACCCATGAACAGCCAGACTCCAAATTTGGTTCAGTGTGCAAACCAGGATATTGAAAATTTGCTAAATGTTTGGTTGAAAAGAAATGAAACTAGTAAATGCCCTGACAAAATAATTTTTGTATAACTTATGATAAACATGACATTTTATGAAGGTATCAAGTGTACTTCTTTTAAAGCGATGTTTGGGGTGTCTTTAAAAGTAGATTTGAAAACATTTTCTTTCCCAAATAGCCTAATCAAATATCTTAGAATCAAGAAAAACCCAGTCTTTAATAGAAACACTCAACGCAACACTTCTGATAAAATCAATAGTGAAATAGAAAATGATTGTGAACATTAATAATACACTGACAAATGAATATTTACCTGTAGTTGATTTTGTGATTCAGAATGAGAAGGATGAAATAATCCATTTTAACCTGACAGATATTTTAACTAGGCAAAAACAAGTAAGAAAATATAGAAAAAGTGCTAAAGGAAGCTTAGAATCACATGCAAAAAAGACGTGGAAAGATTCAAATTTTAAATTTTCTTCTGGTAATATAGACACAGTAAAACTACAATATCAGATGCAGACAGAATAAGAAGTTACCCTAGAAATTCGTTAGCATTTATATTAGAAATTCAAAACTGAGACATCTAAATAGATAAACTTACAAGTAAATATAAGTAAATGCATTTTTGAATATAGGTTTAATTTGATTTGACATGGAATAGTTTTATTAATAATCTAAATAGTTTTGTTCATCCAGGTCTTATTGTACTAGTAAATATTTAATTTAAGGTTCTATTTTGTTTACATACATACAATATTTATTGAAATAACAAGCTAGGCTTTATTTTATGTTTAGTAATTTTAATCATTTTGTATTTTTCTATATCTTTTACAAAAGAGATTATATATCTTATACTCTCTGTAATCCAATGCATCAATCTAAATATATCTACTGACATGAACGTAGAAAAAGGCCATTCTTATTTAAATTTTTAAATTGAAATCATTGTAAGTTTCATTCTAAAAATTCAAAATTTTCTTCAAATTATTAAAAACAAAATTCTTTATATTACCTGAAAATATTTATTTTTTCGAATAAAGATATCATTTCTCTACAAAATATACGGAATTTATCCCATTCCGCATTGAGAGTTGGGGATTATATATATTTACCAGTAAAAGATAAATATTCACCAGTTCGTCATATTTACTAAGTTTATTGGAGATTATGAGTAATCACCGGTTATTATCATAATCACCAGATTAATCACTTTTACCGTAATATATATAGCTGAAATTAAAAAATGAAAAGGGAAAATATATTTGCAATTTAAAATAGAAATAAATGTTTATTTATGAACTTATTATATCAGTATCTGAACTTACCACATCTTAATTAATTAAATCTTGGGATAGTTCAGTTATGCTTTGTTCATTAGCAGACCATACATTCATAAAAATAAATAATTTTCTTAAATGAGCATGAGGAGAGGGAGAGAATAAGCAAATGACCTATAAATATTTCTCTTCTTAAGTAATATTATTGTAGTTAAGTTTAAAAAGTTACGCTCATATGCATATATTTTATAGAATTTTGTATTTTTCATTTGCATACACATGGATAATTGATATTTTGCATAAAAAAGGCACACATTCTACAATGCATCAATTTATTAAACAACGAGATACATTACTCTTAGTTTTATTATTTTCATATCAATTCTTTTCCCATAAAGTAAATAAAAAAATTTTTTATTCGTTTGTGTTACATAATATATCTCATTTTTTAATGTTAAACATGAAATTATTCGAGGGAGGTCATGATAACCTGTTGGGAAATACTTCGTAACGTTCTGAAAATTCTATGCCTAAAGCAATCATATTAAAAAACTTATGCAAATTAAAACGTTGTTAGATTTATTGTTCCTCAATTTGTGGATTGTGAATTGGAGATAATAATCCTAATTCAAGTGTCGACTAGTTCCCATCAGTTCGAAATTTCTATATAATTGGCTGTACGTATAGATTTTCAATGAATAAAAATAAGTAGCTAAAAACGTAATTCAACAGATAAATAATGTTTAGTGTGTGAGTGAAAATGCGTAAAACTATTGTGTAATTTTTTATCTTAAAGTTCTTAAAAGGACGTATTGCTATTGTACACTTATATTTTAAGATTTATTTTTTATTTTTAATTTCACGTAGTTTATTTATCGATTTAACCTTCTTTTGTATGCTGTTAAACGTTTCATACGAATCTTCACAATTTTTCATGACTCGTAGTATGACTTATATTGGGAAAAAAGATCACTTTACTAATATTTGCAATGAGACAGTATGATTTGTAAGGGGATTTATAATGTTGTTTCATTCAAATGGAGGCAAAAGTCATGGTGCTCATTATAAGTCATCAGATTCACAAGACGTTTTTCATTTGGAATAATGCTATGGAAGTGAGAAAGGAGTGATGATATATTCTTAGTGAAAATCTCGATTGTAGTTTTAGTCTGAGAAACAACCGTAGGAATATAGAAAACTAATTCTGTATACTGCTTACGTCTCTGAATAACACAATCACATATACTTGGTAGGAAAGATGGACAGTACATATATATATAGTATAAATTTTGGATGGGATTCATTTATAGGAATATTTTTAATATCATTTTGAAATAACAATATAATTTATGGTTTTAATAATAATATATTTTTTCTAAGAGATGTGTAATTTTTTCGTATAAATTGCATAATTTTCTTTTGCTTTATAGGGAGATTTTTATTCTTTTGCTTTAAGGCCAAACGTGAGTTCCTTTATAAGATGGTCTCGTTTATAAAATTTAAATACTTTTTCAGGTTTTTAACAGCTACATTTTTATTGAAAACAAATTCTTATATCCAGGGTTTCGAAAACAACTGAGATGCATTCGTCTCTCCCATAAAATCGTCTAGAAAATACCTTCTCAATCATAACAGTTTCCCGAGAGTCTACTCATAAAATCGCTTAAACTGCAAATCCTAAAAACCCCTTTTCTCTCTAGAGAAAGTTGAAAAATAAAATAATACCCTTCCATTTACACTTAGGGGAGCAGCGTTTTCCAGCAGCTGTTTTTCTGCCTTTCATTCCAGAAGCGAATTGCTTTGTGTTATGACCTTCTTCCCTGAACTTCCGGGGAAGAAAATTTTACTGCCTAAATCTCCGTCTCAAGTTGGATTTTCCTTTTCGGAAAATTTGTTTTGCAAGGGGCGGAACGTAACATGCAAATTCACTACAGTCCTTCTATTTTATAGCTTTTTTATGGCCCACCATGCCTTTTACCAGCGAATCGCTAGCTAGAATTGCAGTTAGAGGAGGGACTATACAGAGTTAATTTCACATGCAACATAACTGTCTTCCAAGGAGGGTCGGAATCGAAACTTCTTCCACATTAAGCTTGGCTTAAGGATTTAATGTTCGGTTGCCTTGGGAATATAAATTTCCTATAAAGAGATAAGAACGTATATACTGAGTACTCAAATTTGGAAATCGAATAAATATTTCTTATCCTAGCTGTTTTCTAAGATAAGCCTGGATATTTGAGTACTTTGCGAGCGAAAGCTCATCACTTTCTTAAAGAGTAAACCATATTATGAAAAATATTTTACCAGTTTGAATAAGGTACGAAAAATTAAAGCCGCAAATGATGAAATAGTTTAAAATGATTAAACATCTAGACAAATATAACAGAACATGAAGAATCTATCCAGCATTTTATACTGACTGTAAAGATCTTTTCTTATTCTTTCAAAGTAAAATTTAATATCATTGAGACAAACCATTGAAGTTATAATTAACACATTAGTGTATAAGTTTTAGAAATAGTATGTTATTGCATAACTTTACTCTATATAATATTTTAACTATTTTGTTATATTATACTGATGAATACTTATAGCAACATTTATTTCACATTATAGCGATATAACAATATAAACGCTTATTCAAAAGTTGGAAACAATTTCAAACTTTTTTACAGTATATATGTTAATATAATTATTGTGGACTATATATGCAAATAAAAAATAAAAATTTTCATTTCATTAAATGTAAGGAAATATGATTTCTTACAAAAATTATCTGTTCAAGGAATGTAAAGCAAGAACATGATCGAATAATGTAGGCAAAGAATAATGAGAAAAACGTTTTTAAAATATAAATTCATTAAATAACGATTTTGGATGAAATATCTTTTTGGTATAAGGAATTATTTAAAATTCATGCGTATAGCTTTAAATAACCTCATACAATTATTTCAAGCACTTTTTGTTTTAAATGCGATACGCGTGTTTCATTCATCATTGCTATTCTTAGTAATAAAATGTTTATTATTTTCTGTGATAAAACATACAAAGTAATTTATTAATCAAACATCCTGTATTGTCTTAATAATTAACCACTAGACAATTGGAAGAGAATTCAAAATATCATAAAATAACAAATTGGTAACTAAACTCTTAAAATTAAAAGATAAAGCAGAAATATATGTCGGACTGACTTGTTTTGACATTCTCATATGCTGACTTAGTACTAATCACGCACACGAATGTTTTAATTATTATCTGTGCAATAAATTTTAAAATATGATTTTAAAATCCTATTTTAGTAAACATGATATAAGACATATATCTTATGTATTTATATGCACGCAGAAATTATTATTTATTTTTATAATTATAGCCAAATATTTCAATCCTTCGTATAATCTGCATGATTATTTTTGATTAAAAGTTGTAAAATATCCTACTATATTTATTCATGAATTGTGTTATAAAGGCTAAGTTGAAAATTTTGTAAAAAAAAAAAAAAAAAAAAAAAAAAAAGCAACTCATGATATCTGTATAAGAAATGCATCAATTAGACTGTTAGTTCAATAAAAAAACTTTATAAGGACTTAAATAAGTCAATAAAGTTTATACATGATACAAAAACCTTTTATGAAAATAAAAATACATATATTTATTTTAGAGAATAATGTACATTGAGGATAAGTGTAGTTTGAAAAGGCTTAACAATAAAGCACATATAAAAGTACTTAATTTGAATACATAGTAAAAACTTGCAATTGGATTTGAATAAAAATTTTCTTTATCTTCTCATATTCACTATAAATAAAAATGCAAGTAAAGTAAAAAAAAGTCATTTAAGTTTCACATAATATTCTTCTTTTAGGAATAACATTTTTGCAGTCATTACCTATGTAAAAGCCGTGAAATAATTCAAATTTCTAAAACCACATTGTATTTATTTCTAGTACAATGTAAGGATTCAAAATAAAAAGTAGTTTCTTAATTACATTGACTTAACGTATAAAGAGTTAATTATTGTAGACTGTCTTTAAAATTACATTTGAAGAAAATGTTTCGATATGTTAGGAAAATTTTTTTGTTTCACTAATGAACATCGGTTCCTTATTTTGGGGATTCGAACCCAGTATGAAGTAAAAAAAAAAAAAAAATTCCTACTTTATCAGATTTGTGATACCTTTAAATACATTGACATTATAGTTTAGAAATGAAATATGAACTTTAAAAGACAATTATTTTAACACTATTGTCTAACACATTTACAATATTTTTTATATTCATCTAAATTATATATATTATTACATATTATAAACAAAGGAACTCATACTACTCACTCTATATTAAAAAAAAAAATCAACAATTACTTTTGCAAAAAATGAGTCTTTTTTTAAATACCTGCTTCGCATTACTTATTAATCAAATATCTTCTTAATTAAAATTAGTTATTTATGAAATTATGTAACTATCAATGGATAAAGAATATTATAATGAATTGAGCTGTTCTAAATAACGTATTTTTTACATATTTAATTATTCCTGTATATTAAATTGTATCTAAACATAAAACGCAATTTGTAAAAAAATAAGCAAGAAAAATATTTTAAATTAAATGTATGAATAAATTGTTCAAAATGCATGCAATTATAGAAATGTAATTAATAATATACTATCATAGGAACCTGATTAGCATATTTCTAGAAACACGAAATCAAAGGAATAATGCGTATTCTTTCTCATTCGTTCCTTATTTTTAATCGAATGGAACTCAGGCTCAGAAAACTAATATATACTTATTTAAAAGTAAACTTACTTCACTAAATTGAAGAATTATGTATTTTTGTGTTCACTGATTATTTTATATTTATTTTAAAATTATTTTTTTTAATTAATCACGATAACACAAATATATAGACATTTTAAATTTGAAATAAATTATACACAATAAACATCTCATGAATTTATGAGATTTTCCATTTTTCACTTGTCTAAATAAGTTAAATAATAAAAAGTTAAAAGTAAATTTTTTGCTATCTAATATAATTTTTTTTTCTATTTAAAATCTGTTATAGATATTCTAAACTTTAGCCAAACACTTTTATTTATAAGCATTTTATAAATTAAAAGGAATATGAACTTTTGTTATTATATTATTTAAATAGTAATCATATTTTTAATTCTGCAAATAACTAAAAAGCAAGGTATTTCATTGAAAACTGCTTATGCTAGTTACCTTCAACAGATTAGTAAAAAAAAAAATTTCAATGATTCCTTACCTTTTGAGCTTGAACATTTATATCGAAGAATTGAAGAGAATTTAAACCACATTAAAATTAGTTAAATAGAATAATTTGAAGCTAAAATCTACACTAAGATGTTAGAGTCCTGCTAGACTCACTCTATATTTGTTTTAGTAGTTATCTAATAACCATTTAGTCATATATAAAGTATAAGGATAACCCTAATTTGATAGGCTAGAGCTCACTGTAAAAAATCAATGAATGAGAAATGCCACGGGGCAGAAAATAATGGAAAGGAATTTCTTAAGATTGAGAATTTGGGGGTGGAGTTACACTCTCTTTGAAGGAGAGAATCAATGTTTTCTTGAATATCTCAATAAAGCTTTCTTCATTGCCAACCATAAAAGAGATTTAATCTTGAAATGTAATTCGTAATTTTGAATTCAATGTGAATTCAAAATATCTTTTAGAATTTATTAATATAAGTGAAAGGATAGCGTATAATAACAGGAAAATCATGTTTTATCCTTTTACCTAAAATATAAGAAATTACTTAACAATAATGTTAGGAATTTTATAATAAATTCCTAAAAGTTATTTTTAAAAAAAAATTAGTTCAAATAATTTTAATGACATTAATTTTTAAATAAAAAAGGAGTATAGGACTATTAAAATTATTAATTCTCAATATATATATATATATATATATATATATATATATATATTGGATAAAGAGCTATAAATAGGTTTATGTTTATAGCATATTTAGAAGATAACATTAATAGGAAAATAATTAAAATGATTTTTATTAAAATCATTATTTGAAAAATATTAACTTGTTATGCACCATTATTAAATAAAAAAAGTTTTTCCGTTTAATAAAACCTAAGAAACTATTAATCTTGTTGTTTCAAAAATTGTTAGCTATTATTTTGACAGGAATTTTTCCTTAAAATATAAAAATATAATGATTTTTTCTAGACCTAAAAATTAATGTGGTTTAACTTTAAGAAGAGACAAAAAATATATCCTCAAAAGAAATTATGTTTGCATTTTAAATACAAATAATATTCAGAATTTGCTTAGTTTCAAATATTAAGAATATTTTATTTCCTCTTTCAATCCATAAAGCTAATTTTTTTTAAAGAAATCCATCATTAGTCCTGTAGTAAATAAGTATTTGTTTGAATCTTGTTCCATATCTCGACCTGAAAATACAAGATATTTTTTAAATAAGAATATTATTTAAAAACATGTTTATCTAGAAATTCATAGCAAATATTTAAAATTAAAAACATTTATTTTTCTTATGAATGCATTAATTGTATATATAGAAAACACATTTGATAAAATTATAGAATTTCATCTATAAAAAATTTCCAAATAGGTGTTTTTAAAATATAATTAACAATTCTGGTTTTAGTTTTATCATAATAATTGCATTTGCTCAAAGACTCTATTTAGAAAGCAAAATATATTTCTAGTATACAAATGCTTTATTAAAAATATTTAATGCTTGCAAATTGAATTAATTATTTAGGATGAAGATTCAAATAATATATACATGGTTACTGTTTTAAGAGTTTTTGATTTCCTTTTCTTTAGAACACATCGGAAAATGAAATAAATAAAATTATATACATTTTATAAGAATACTTTATATGTACACTTATTTCATCCAATTTCACGAATTGACATTCTTTTTAATAAATTATAAAAAAATATACAACTTTACACACACAAAGATATTATTTAATGACTTTTATGGTAAAGGCCATGAGTTATTGAAAAATAGAAAATAGAAATTTTAAAATGAAAAATTGGAATTCACGCAAAAATCATATTTTTTTAAAAAAAAAGCAAAAAGTGTAATTTCAAATTATGTTTATATCGATGACACCACATTGTATTTAAATTCCATCAAAGCAAGTATTCAAAATTACTAATATTCGCTAGGTAAATATACGGTTTCAGTAATATTATTTTGAAAATAAATTACTTATTAAGATGGCTTATGTATATATAAATGTGTGTGTGTGTGTGTTTAAAAGGCGATAAATCTTAATTCAATTATTTCTCATAAATAATCTTCAATATTAATTTAACATATTGATAAGATTTATCTAAAAAACTTATACATAATGACAATTCCGAAAGTAAAATGATTTTCCATCAATTCATTTCATGAGTATTTAAATTCTGTTACTGTTTTCAAACATAATACAAACAATGCAAATGAGAAGTATGCAGTTCTAATTTAGTTTTATGCAATCTTATTAGTGATTAAATGAAAATCAACTTTGATTGATGCAAATGAAAATGATATTGCATAAACGTGCACCGAGGATTGCTTCTGTAAATTTATTTTCTCAACCATAATTATAATTAGAAATGCAATATTCTAATTTTAGGTGCATATTTAAAACAATTATATACAATGAATACTAAATTCATAATTAACTGGGTTAATTTAAACGAAGAAATCAGTGAATAGGAATAAGTAACAATTGTTTAGACATTTAAACAAGTTAAATAAGAAAGTTGCATATAATAGATTTTGTATTTTTCTTAACATTTCATATAGTAACCATACAATACATCCGGTGTCATCATTTCCAAAGCTACATTTGTGTTTAGTCTTTCATCGATTTTGTTAAGAATTGTAATTTAAAGTTAAGAATATATTCCCATGCAGAATAAATGTGAAAAGAATGGAATCACAACTAACATTCACAACTACACCTGCATGTTGAAATCAAATCTTGTAAGAGAGTTACTATTTGAATTGCTTTTAAGAGCAGTTTTAGATGATACGTGCTACATATTTTTCTGAAGTTAATAGAATTGATCTCGAAAATACTTTTTTTTTTTTGTATTTATGTTAGGGAATTTCCATACTTTAATATATTCTTACATTATATAGTAAATAAATTTGTCATTGCCTTAAATCGAAATATTCTGAAAGTAATTTTTAATAAGGCGTTATTTTTTATTCGTGCTTGGAAGTTCTTCACCCCAAGACGGCATTTTCCAACAGATATTTTTTTTTGAAAAATTTCTACTTTATGAAAAAGGTGTTTTAACTTACCAACTCTTATTTTTCTTTTTTAAGGCTTGTGTCTTAGATAAATTGGTATTTTCATTTAAAAAGGAAACCCCATTTAAAGAATAATGTGTAATATTTATGATTTTAATTATAATTAATTATAATTTCTCGAAAACAATGGAGAGTTACATTTAATTGAGTATTTATTAAATAAATATTGCACCAATACACTTACTTGGATATTTTTAAAAAAAGCTCATTTAACATTTAAATTTCTTATAATTATTGATTAAATCAGATACCGTAGAGTAATAGTCTTTTAAATTAATAACAATCTTATTTAATATAAATGAAATTTTATATTATGAGCAATAAGACATCAAGTAGCTTTATTTTGAGAGAAATCCCCTAAAGTTAAATAATTGATAGCATTTTGAAATATAATTGAAACAAATCTTAAGACAAACTAGCGTCTTCATTTTAATTAATAAGTCACATGTTTTTAATAGTTCCTACTGTCGATCACTCTGCTTCCTAGACAAAATACACTGCCCATATCATAATTTTTTTTCAGCAAAATATTGTCAAGTGAATTTTTTTGGTAAGCTATAATTTTAACAGTTTTAATAACAAAAAAGGAATCATTGGAGAGAATTTCCTAAGGATTTTACAAATATCTCTTCAAATTATTTTATAAATAAGATATTTTACCCTTGAAAATCAGGTGATTTGTGAGCTTTTTTATGTTAATATTATCTTTCCTTAAGAACATGTTTTTCTTACTTTCTCTCAAGCAATTTGGTTTAAAGATAAGAGTTCCCATAATAAATTTTATCTTTTTGAAATGAGGCTTTTGTTGTTTACTTAGATTTCGGATCAAGCTTGTGCATTCACTTTTTTGCCCTTTTTTTCTTAGATGTGGATAAGAAAATTATACCACTTTATCATATTAGTTCTTTGAATCTCACTAGCTTATAAAAAGAAAGAAAAATCGCTTCTTAGGCCACCCAAGGTTAGACCTCCAGCTTGCACAATCTCTTTATCTCATTGCTCTTTGAAACGATCATACACATCAGCACATTGAACTAGATGAAAAGCCCCACCACTATTCTTGGAATCTGACATTGTCAGTCTCGGTTGATTTTTCTGTTTGCTTTCAACCACCTGTCATTGGGTAATAAAATTTTAACTTTGTTTATGTGGAAATGAGAAAGAGCATACGTAGATAGACAACCAATGTGTCAACGGCAACTGTCAAAGTATTTTTCCAGCAATGTCGTCAGTATAGGATTTGGGCGACGAAGTGGCGATGAACATTAGTAGGAAAAGATGTTCTAAAATAATTGCCGGGAAACATTTAAGACAATATTTTAGAGAAAATGTTTCTGTAACACAAAATTAGGAACGAATTTCCCTTCTGAATTTTAAAGATAACGTTATATTTAACCAAGAAGTGTAGGAAGGGGACTTCTATCAAATCAGATGTAATTCTTTTATTAAATTTCTGCTGTAATTCAAGATATAAATTCTACTGCTAAAGATATGTTTACTTCTGCTATTATTTTTATTCATAATTTTAACATCAAATAGATTATTGAAATTAATGTGGTTCTTAAATTTGAAATCTTTGGAAAAAAAGTTTACATTCTTAACTGTGCAGAAATTTTACAAGAATATTTAAAGAGAATTTTTATGTCTAAGAATGGAAAGTTAAAAATGATTCGCTTCAAAATTCATTGTAAAAATTTCTAATAAATAAGTTTTTGTCCAGTTATTACTCTAAAAAAAATAAACAAAAGACGAACTTTATGTAAAATTATTTTGTGTAAATACATCTGCAACACCCAGGATTCCTGAGCACTATATAGGATCCGCACATAAGAAGTAAAATGTACGATAGTTTAAAAAAATCCTAAAAAATCATAGGAGCTACTTAATTTTTTTCAGAATAGTTTTTATATCAGAGGTGTGAAAAAAGAAAAATGTTCAATTCAAGCACAAATTTATTTTTGCCCGATTAGGAAGTGAAACCTGGATTCTCAGGCACTTCCTTCGAAACATTTATGCAAATTTGTAATAGAATAATTTGTTACAAAATTTTATTTAAAAGAATATATGTGTTTGTTTATTTATAGCATGAAAATTGTATTATTGCAGCTTCCTTCTTAATAATTAAATAATTACGGAAAACCAGAGGCTGTGCATATTGTATATACAATTATCTTTGCAATTCCAGTATTGTGTGTCAGAAATTACAGAAAAATTAAACCTAATTGAAAATAGCTTAATTTAAAATTGATTAAAAGTTAAACATTTTTTTAAAACTAAATTTCACATATTTTTTGTTTAATATTTCAAAAGTTTTAGTGACATTTTAAAAGACAAGAAAGAAATTGAAAAGTAATCGATAGTTATGCCTTCCTATTATCCTACAAGGAACTCGAAGGTTATAAAAAAGTATTACGAATAATTTCCAGTCAATGCTGAAGCTTTTGTAAATGTTTTAAGGTTCTATGTGATTAACCAAATCATAACTATTTTATAAATTCTCTATACTTTAATCTCTGGCTTTTATATAACATTTTATTCTTACGTTTTATCTCATGCTCATCAAAAATTCAGAGGATCTTCTTTCCACAAAAAAATTTATATATGTAACTTTATTTTGAAGTTTAAACTGAAAAAAATATGCTTTCCGAATTGATTTCAAGAGGTTGAATGGACTAAAGTCAAATGATATGATGGAGTCAACATAATGTTTGCAATAAATGCATCTGAAATCTATTATTGCTTACACATGAAACCACGCATTTGCTGTTGGATTAATGGATATTATTATTAAACTCGAAAATTCTTTTTATTCAAATAATCAAAATTTTAACATGAAAAAGTATTCAAAGTTTAAGTTCATAATATTCTGCAATATTATATGCAGTTTTAGAAAATCTAAATTAATATATATTGTTTATTCTTTAAATAACACATTTGATTATTTTTTTAATTTTTAGAACTTGTTAATTTGTTATTTTTTATCCGTTACTTTTAAATTCAATGTTTGTTATTTATAATCTTAAAGGCAAATCTAGAAGGTTATCGTTCCTATAATTTTAAATTTTAATTTCATAATAAATCCATAAAAATTTCAATTAGTTGAAAAGAAGAGCCAAAAATTGTGATTATAAGTCTTAGATTTCCTTCTAAGGTATTCATCTATAAAACTAACATGGAATAAAATAATATAACAAAACAAAAGTAAAATTTTAAATACCATATACTACAAATAATAACTCATTTTTTGCTATTGATTATTCATAATTATAAACTTTTAAACAGGTGAACTGATTTTGTCGAAATCAATGGTAGTATCTTTATCACGTATGGAATAAGTGGAACTTATATAACTTTGTGCAACTAATTGAAGATTTAAGTTAAGAAAAGGAAATGAGTGAATCTACTTTTCGCACTTTTTTGAGTTATAAATTACATTTTTCTTTTACTTCGCTTATTTTCTTTCGTCCATTTCCTATTTTCTATACTATATTTTTACCACTTTTCAACCTATTATTTAAATATTATTAAAATTAAACTAATTTATCTATCATATTTTATTACTCTTTTACCAAATATTCCAGTTATGACTTTTTTTTAGAGAATTAAATGTGTCATTTCTTATAGAAAATAATGGTATTTGACAAGACTGTTATGTTTTGAGTTTTCATGGTATGTATTTTTAAACTCTTCTACGGTAAGAATTTTCAAAATAGACTCCTGAAAATAGTCATGAAAGGTTTAAAAAAAACTGTGCTAAATCCAGCGTATGCACATTTATATAAATCATGTTTAAACACTTGGAGAAACCAAGTTCTATAACAGGTTGTTGTTATGCTTTTTACTTCAATGAAATATTTTTTTTTAAATATTTTAGTGTCTCATCAATTTAATTAAATAAATTTTGCTATTGCAAACAATAAATTATTATATTTAAATTTATAATACAATACTTTATTGATAACTATTATTATCCTTCAGTCACTTTTTATATTTAATAACTAGAATTAAAATTATTAGACAATTAGAGATTATTATTAGTAATAGAATTTGAGTTGTGTTAGCAACTGAAATGTATGTATCTACAGGAGTATATTGTATAATTCAGGATCATTACAAGTTGACTTAAATAGCTTTTACTGTTCAAAATTTATGATTTAGTTTTATTTAAGTATAATATAAGCACGCATATATAAAAACCAGGTATCATTTTTACCCTTCACAGAACAGAAAAATTTAAGACAGCATACGTATTTACCAGACTGTTCTTTTACTACCTATTCTTTTTAAATTCCTTTTGATTTTCTGGTGTCAAATGCTAATTTTAAGTGAGGGAAATAAAAGTAGAGGAACTAATAGTCCTACAATAAATTCAAATCCATTTCTAAAAGCTCAAATTTTAATATTTTAAACACAAATTTCTTTTATATATATATATATATATAAAAGAAATTTGTG
>JAPDSC010012563.1:1975567-2016069 GCA_026290005.1 Latrodectus geometricus | reverse complement strand
TAAAATATAATTTATGTGCTTTAAAATAAGAAATGAGCAATCATTTCCTATATTTAAAATTTACTTCACTTTATTTGTTTTATTTAACTTTATTTCTAATAATTATTTCATTTTATTTCTAATAATTATGTCATTTTTAAAAATATTCATGAATACGTTAAAGTGATATAATCTAAAATAATTTAATCGAAAACAAAATTATTTAAAATAATTTCATGGAATCTTGAATGAAGTAAATTTTTAATTTATTTGCTACCTGTTATCGAAAAGGAAGAATTAATTTATTTAGAACATGATGATTTTTCGCACAAAATGGAAACACATTGTTTTGAATGATTTGTGCATAGCTTCACAATATGTTTTGAAAAATCATTTAGTTTGACTACTGCTTATGTTATGAGTGACAAATACGGAACAACATAAAATAATAAATAAAACAATATAAAAGATAATATAAGAAGACATGGTGTTAGATTTATTTTATAATTAGATATCAGGAAATGTAAAATTACTCACAAAGAAATTGTGAAAAATCAAATATTTCAAATAATGATCTTTGTATTGTAAAATTCTTACTATTCAATTAAATATTTAAATTACAACAAACTAGTTCATGTTATCTTGCATATTTTTATGGATACCATTAATTTATTGTATGTAATATATATTTTCTTCTGATAATAACTTTAGTGCTTTCATATGGTATCTAAAAAGAATAATTAATTAGTAAAGTACTCTATTGAAGAAAAAATTAATTTAATAAATTTTGAAATCAGTTCTAGTGAATCTACTTTCGGTAGTTGTAAAGATTTCCATATTTGAATATTTTCGAAAATCCTTTGTACTTAAAACGAGTTGTCTTTTATTTAGCATAAACCATCACATACCAGGAATTAAACAATATTTTCTGTTACTGTATAATATCTATTAAAAAAAGTATAGCTAATGACAGTTTTTATGCACCAAATTTTGAGTCTTCAGGGTATTTTTACTTCAAAGTAAAGTACTGCAATAATTTTAAATTTATTGAAGATGTTAAAACTGGGCAACACCTCTTCAAATGTCAAATTATGATATGAATCCAAAAATCTCTCTTATCAGATCGGGTAATAAATTGCAAATGTTATGATAAAATAAAAAAAATGTACTTTACGGCTTTACATTTATATTAAGTTATTATAATTATGGAAATATTCAATTAATGCAAAAGAAACATGAAATAACAAGTTCGTAGTCATTTTCACGGTGCAATTTCATTTGCAATAAGTATTGAAATGACATGATCTTTCAATACTTGTCAAAAGTAAGAATCAAATATGTATTAAAGCTCTTTCTATTATCTGTGAGTCATTATAATAAATCTATGAAATAGTTTTGCTTATAATAAATAAATCAAAAATATATGGCTTCTTAAACTATATTTTGTAATTAAAGGAAGAAAAATGAATTATGTTTTTGTGAATATTATTATTTCAAATTTTAAGGAGATATCATTACAAAATATAAGAACATAACATTCATGACATATGACATTTTTAGTTTGAGTAAAAAAATGATGACTAGATCTGTTGTGATATTGTCGAGCAATAAATTCTTAAATTTAAAATAAAATTATTTTAAACAATGTGAATTATTTCAATAAGACACATTCTTAGCATTTTATCTAAAACTTGATTTTTAAATATTATTAGAAAATTTTTTTAAGTTTTAATATAATATAGTATATAAATAAGTTAATACATAATAGATATAATTATTATATCTGATTATTTGCAAACTAAAATGAAATCCATATTTACTCTTATTATTCAAACATCAAGATAGTAATCACTGGAATTCCTGCAACAATACAAAAATGTAAATTCAAACAATAAGTTTATATATATATATATATAATAGAATGTATCTAGATACACATACAAATTATCTAAATATGTTCTATTTAAAAAAATATTCATTCTATTGTAAAGGTATAAAATAAATCAAAATATAAAAGATAAAAATATTTCTCAAGTTGCCAAGCTCAACCCTTTTAAAATGGATATTTTCTGATGATCGAAATGAAGAGAACCTAATACTACCTAAATTAATAAAATTAGAGAATCAACAAATTAATAAAATTACTTTATAAAAGAAATAACAATTTAGCTAAGAAACAAATTTTTAGAAGTAATATTTTCAAGCTTATTTAGAGCTTGTTTGAAAATGGAAATTAGTTGTTGCATGGAAATCAGTAGTTAGCATTTTTAAAGCAACGTAAAATATTGTTAATTAACGGAAACAAGAACAGCAATTTCATAATAGATTAAAATGCAGGAATTATTATATAAGGATATCTTCAAAAATCTACACTCCATTATAAGTTTTACAAGTTCAGAGAAATTTTTCAAATGACAATATTATTTCAGTTTAAAAAGGCTTAATGCTATAAGAAAACCAATATGTCGAAAGCAATGCTTTGCTTTTACCACTAAAACAACTATTTTGAATGTACATATAAATTTTTGTAACTTTTCTCTCTCTCGTTTGTATAGTAGTTATTCATACATTTCAGATTTTTAACTGATTTATAGCATTAATTCTATATAAGTCTAAGTTTAAGTTTAATCTGCTTTCTCTTGATATTTGTTTGCCTAAATTAGGGTTAAAAATATTAAAGTATTTTAAATAATACTGGCAAATGAAAAACTTGTTAATATTTTCATCCTCCACAGTTTTGTAGATAGGGTTAAGAGCTAAATTATTATGTATATAAAACTTGTTCAGCTTGAAAGTCATTTTTGAAAAAGTTATTGTGATTTTATAGAAGGAAATATAAATTTTTGAAATATATTTGAAAAACTGAATAAAATATTGCAAATAACTAAACCATATTTTATACACAAATATCCTTAGAAATAATTTTAAAAAAAGTAATAAAAGGAAAATTCTTAAAACATTTTAAAATTTAGAACAAATAAGGTAAAAAAGCTGATTTTTGCTGAAAAAGAAACTGTATAAGCTCTTTTGCTTTAATACAAATCACTTTTATTTTGAAATGCCTAATTCATTTACAATATTTAATTTATTTGAAAAAATCAAAATAGTTTTTAATGAAATTCATGTCCCTTTTAATAAATATTTAAGGCCCATTTCACTTTTGAATAAATTACAGCAAATAAAACGCATAACAAAAAGAGTTCTGGAATTTCTATTAGCTCAATAAAATCATTGCTAAAAATCATTAATTGAAAACTATGTAAATAAATAACTTGTGAAAGACTCAAATTTTTATCAACTTTATTAATGCTAATTTACGTATATATTTTTGATCAAACAATTATTTCCTCCAAATAAATAAATTTGCAATATGTCTATCACAGCTAAATATATAATAGAAAAACAACCATTTTGACAAAGAGATAATAATCTATGTAACTATTGGAAACTGTAAAAATTAATTTTAATTTCCTAATCATATGACAAATTGGTGCCCCATTAATTACACTGATAGTTTCTTATCCAATGAATTTCCTATACAATATTGCAGGCTTTAGGAAGTATTGTGGCATTTATATAAAATGCTATAGTAATATATAGAATTATTAACACCTTTCAATATAGATTTGTAGTTATGGCAAACAAATTCTGTTTCTACATAATTCTGAATTCCAAGTTGGGTAGTTTGCCATTTTAAGAATGCCTTTTTTCCATGCAACGAATATTTCGGCTGAGACATTTAGTTTAAAATGAATACTGAATAACCAATATTGAGAATTCTTTTTAAACTGTATGTCCCGATTGAAATACTCATCATATGCAAAAGGGAAAATCTTCAACTTAATTTATCTGAGGTGACAGTAGAGCTCCAAAATATGAGTAATTCATTGATCATTCAGCTAATCAATTATTTGTTATTTATATTATAAATTCAATGTTAGAAACGTATACTAAAAATATACATATTTAACATTGTAGATTCACAATGATTATTTGCCAAAGAGTTGTAAACCATGATTAAGGCATTTTGCAGCATACTAATTTATTAGATGAATGTAAAACAGAAAAATTTTAGACATGTAGTATACTAGCATACATACATCTCCCTTTGAGTGGATAGTAGTAGAATATATAACCACCATGATTCTATACCACTTAATTACTACATTTAAATGCATTTACAGAAAACATTTTGCTATTAACATCAAGCATTAATGAATATCTTTTCAAAAAATGCAAATATATAAGCAGTACGCATAGTTAACTTTTTTGCATACATTGGATTTGTATTCTACAAAAGAGTTATTAATCCTTGGGAACATGTTTATTGTTTTGTTTTGGCAAAGCTTGGCTGCTATTTCTAATTAGTTCTTACATATAAAATCAATATTTTTTTTGTTTTAGTGTATAATTTATGCTTTCTCTATTATAAATTCCTCTTATGAAAGTTTGAATAATTCTCGTGTTTGTTTTCACCATACATAATTTCACAAATACTTTTGTTCATGATTAATATGAATTATTACAAGCAATTTGTTTGTCTTATTCCAAACTCCCACTTAAATAATAATAGTACACTTGTGAGGATTGACTTTGCCAAGAGTGTCAATTGTAGTGCATAGCAAATTATATGGACTATTTTTCCTAAACATAAGGATTTTTGTTAATACATAATTTAGGAATTTTTAATGCACAGAAATTTTCAATTAGTTTCCTTAAAACATTTTTAATATACTTTTTTAAGAATTGCTTAAAATATATATTAAAAATTTAAGATTCCTATCCTAAATCTTTAAACTCTTATAAATTTTAAAATAAAAAATATTAATGCTTGTTGATACTGGAAACTTGAATTATAATTTGCTCAATATATACATATATGATTTATATATTCTGTTTAAAAAGTGTTATTAAACTTCCAGAGAAATCGTATTTAGTAAAATGCATTTGCCATGCTTAACAAAACCATTTTTTTAAGTAAAAATCTTTCATTTTTTGTTCATAATGTTTTTCTTATGTGATTAGGTTAATTATGAGAAGCCCTGTGTGTGTGTTTTTAAATTAAAGTTAATTTTTTATTTCTCATGTTTATGTGAGCTTTAAAGTCATTGATATTTCGTGACATAATACATTTCCCTCTTATAATTATAGATAAATCATGTATAACCTTTGCAAAATCTTTTTCCAACAATCTTTTAACCTGAAGTAAGCACATCAAATATAGTTCATATAGTACTGATAATAATATTCAGATAGCTGTGGTCTTATACGAAAAGATAATTTTATTGCAATAATTCCATGAAATTCAAATATATCTTTTGAAATCAGAGGTTTTTGATCTTCTAAAATAGTTTTTCATCTAAGAAAGTTTGGTCACATGATCTGTCTTACAACTGATCATTAGAAAAGCAATTCATCATTTGATTATGGAATTCATATTGAATACATTTTCATTAGTTAATTAGTATATTTTAGTTTTTGGATCATTAAAACCAGATAAAAATACACTGTTTTAAATATTACAATATATATGACTTAAAATATAAATAGGAAATGTTCGAAGTCGCTTTTCTAAAATTTTATAAGAATTCTGAAATAAATATGAAACAAAAAATGAAACAAATAAAAAAATAAAAGTGTAAGTTATTTTAAATTGTTTCTTCAATTTATACAATAATGCATAACATACCTTGCAATTTAAAAAATTAAAATAAGTGGAACTTTTGCAAAAAAAAGTGTTATGCGAATCACATAAAAAGTATACATTGAAAAGTTAAATAAAAATACCCATATTTAATCTCTCTTTAATATTATAAAATTTAAGACTAATAATTATTTCAGACTCTAAAATAGTAATCATAAGAAGAGATACGAGCATCATATGACAATGACTATCACCAGCTATGAAATTATATCACTTTATATAAATTTTAATTTCTTATATCAAATTTAAATAGGTTTAGAACACCTCGATGTAGTGCATTACGGTACAAATCATATGTAGCTTCGAACTACTGTCACAAAAGAGGTTGCCATCCGAGGTGGAATCTTCTTCTCAACTTTGCTGTTACATCAGTGAAAATAAGTTATGACTGCGTAAATTACCATAAATTACGTGGCAGTCTTTGACACGATTATGAGTCAAAAGTTTTATTTTACTCTCACAGTTTCACTTTAAAAGGTTGCTATTAAAGCCTTGGAAACTTGCAATGAAAAATTAAATTGAAATAAACTTTGGGATTGTTCAACATGATTTTTAGTTTTGATTTTGAAACTGGTGAAATGTATTTTCCAGCATTTGTATCAATGCTTCAATCATTGTACACCAAATATACTTCGATAATTCTTTAGATGGCATATAGTTAATAAGAATGACGTGAACTCAATAAATAAAGAGATTCTAAGTACAAAATTCAAATTTTGATATTTGATAGTGCATTTTCGATCATATATGTATGTGTCGTATAATCGATTGGTGTTATATTTCTTACTGGTAATATAAGGCTATTTTAATTTAGTAATTATACCCTTTTTTCTTTGTAAAATAAGTAAAAATTTAAACTAAAAATCACAAAAAATAGTATTAACATAATTTGAATTTGCTCTTGATAAATTTACATATAGTCAATTCAAAATGACAATTTGTTACTATCCTGATTAAAAATCTTAATTTGAATTGTTTTATTATTTAAATTTGATTGAAAAATATTGCAATAGAAGTTTATTTTTTCTTAACTATTTTATTCTAAAGTGACAGCTATTCAAAAAAGTTTGAAATTCAAATTGTCAAGAAAAATTTAAATTTTAATATTATTTCCTTTAATCATAATCACCGTAAGCAACTTTTTACAGTTTTTGTCTATTAGGATTACATACAGTTTGATCAATGCATTATTTAATTTTGCTTTTATTATCAGTTTAATATATTAATATATTTGCTACAATGCCATAATTCTGATATAATTTTATATTAATTTCTTTTTCTCTGCATTTAATATAAATATAAATCCCTACTCTTTTTCTCCCATAAATAAAAAATGAGCAGAATAATTTTTAGTTTCTTATAATGTAGCTTATTGGTTTATAAATGTTACTCTTGTAACATATTGCTGTTAAGAATATTTCGCTACTGTATTTTTGTTCCGAAGGAAATGGTGTGGTTATCATAGTATATTCTTATTAATCCTACTTTTTAAGTATCCTGCTTTTTGTATTGTTCGTGAAAAATATAATTTTTTTACCATAATTATTACCTCATAAATTATTTCTTTTGTTATTTGACAAGTAAAGTGAGGGAAATTAACTTGAAACATTCATTTACATATAATCAGAAAAAAACATGAGATTCGTGTAAAATAAACCAGTTCTCGAGCTTTAAAAATACCTAAATTGTGAGATAGCACTCTTCTTGGTAACATAAATTAAAATCCTATATCAAGTAATTATGTTTGGCAGATATTTTTTTTTCAATAAATCTAACTATATAAAAAAATACATCAGTTGTATGCTACTTGGAGACTTAATATGTATAAAATTTTACTTCATTTAGTTATGAAATTTGATATAACTGGTTTCAAATTATTTCAAAGTAATATTCCACACAGTCATTTCTTTTTATGATCAATTTACAAAATATCTTTGCTTCATAGAATCTTTTCTTTGGAGAAATATAAATGAGTAAATTGTTTTCATTGCATAAGTAAAGCCTTACAAAATATTTGTTCAAACACACAAATTGACTTTACTGTATGAATCACATGAAACTTGACTCTATCAAAGAGCTTCCCTAATAGGGGATAAGGCTTCTTCCTTACTTTCTTTCTTTTCTGGAAAAAGTAATGGCATTCCTAAAACGGGGGTCACTTATTGACCTATCATGTTACCTTCTGGAGAAAACGACTCCAATCCACTCCCAAATCTTATCCAATTCCTCCAGTTAGAAGAATAATTTAACATAAAAGTACTGGGACACAGTCCCAGAAACTTAATATTCTGTCTCTGTTCAAACTCTGAACCAATAAGAAAGAAGTCAGACTCAAGGAGGAATGCGAAGATGTCCTAGGGGTACGATCAAGCCCCGCCTACAGGTGTGGTAACCAGGTAAGATTCAATTGGTATGCATCTCTTCCTACTTACGCTATCGATAATTTGTAGATATTGGAATTGGATTCTTTTTTTTTTCTTCTTTTTTTCTTCTTCTTCTTTTTTTTTTTTTTTTTTTTTTTTTTTTTTTTTTTTTTTTTTTTTTTTAAAGAAAAGTCACGATTTCGGTAAATAGTGCCTCGCTTGAAGACACTGGGAACGCTTTTTAAAGAAAAACTGATTAGCTAAAGTGAACATTGAGGTATTATCTATCCCAAAGAAATATGTGTGCCATTGAAAGAAGGCCTGGAAATAGATAACACTGAGCAGTGGGTTGTATATCAAAGAGTCAAGTTTAATCAAAGCGATGGACCATCTTGGCAATCTCAAACGGCTACAGTGGCCTTGTATTGGATGCTATTAAGAATTTAGCAGCCATCCTAATAGAGTAATAAAATTTTCTAATTTTTTTTACATAGATGGTAATCAAATATTCCAAAGACTTTAAATAATATTTGATTACAAATAAAAAAGATTATTATTAAATTTATTATTAATAAAATATTATTGTCGAAGGTGATTATTTTTTAAGGAACTTTTCAATTGGGAAGTGAATTAAATTTTGTGGAAGATTAAAATTTAATCTATTTCTTACAAAAATACGTTATTTGAAGATAATATTCATCTATTTATCATCTCAAAAGATAAAATAACGAATATTTCATTTCTACATTTTTTTCAAGTGATTCAAAACATGAAACAAAGCATTAGAGCTTATTTATTTCATATACAAGAAATAATTAAAAATAAATAATCTGCAAGGAAGTTTCAACAAGATTATTGTAATTCTGACTTTGAAAATTTTGCATTTAATTATTTGACAGTAAATCTTATGATCATTAAAATATATAGCTAAGTCCTGTGTTATTTATTTTCATTGAATACAAAATCTGTTTTAAGCAATTATATAGTGTTAATATATAGAGGGACTTATAGTATTGTTTTGACCAAATTGACTTATCTGATTAATCTCGATTACTTATTTCCTTCTTTAATTATGACCAACCGAGATTAGAATGATCACATTTTGTTTTGAATATATAATTTACTGTTTCTATAAATTGACTAAGCGTAATTGTAAAAAGTACTCTTTATCTAAGAAATAAGAGCTTTAATTTTCATATCAACATATTTAAAATATGCTAAAAAACTTCAATAGGTTATATCAACGGATCAAATTTGTATTTTCAGCAAATTGTATAGACTAAGAGCATCAAACCGGAAAGCCAGCCAATCAAATGTGTATGAACGGATTGCATTGAATACTGAAAAATTATCATGTACAATATACTTACTATTTCTATGTAGAAAGATATTTATTTAAGAAATTAATTAATCATTATTAATGTTAGGTACAGATAATTAATAAAATAGAGTTTAAATAATGAATATTATATAACATTAATTTTTGAAAATCTGCATGCTTTTTTTAAATTAATAGGGATCAATTAAAGATTTTTAATTTTAATTTGAGTAAGTTTCGAGACACAAACCACGTTCCTTGTATGAAGTACTTGTTTTTAATTTTTTTTTCATATAATCGCTACTTAAATTAGAAGAATGATCTGTTGCCGATGCATTTGAATACAAAATTAAAACTGCAATAATTACTTTATATAGTTGACTCCTTAGCTTAAAAATAAAACAGAATTTCAACCACTATAGCGACTCCATCCTAGTTTCTTTACGAAATATTAATAAAAATAAGGATTGCAACAATTAGAAATAATTTTTTCCTAAGAATATTCAGTTTTCCAAAAGCGCATGTCAAATTTTAGAAATAATGGAATAAATACAATTTTACAATAATTTACAACAATAATTAAAATTTTTTAGGACTCATTTCAATTTACAATAGGATTACTATTATTAGAAATTAATCCTAACAGGCTTCACGTAAGCTGTTGAAAATCATTGATTAAAATAAGCACAAAAACTTAAATATAAAGAATGATTTAGCACGTCAAAAATGTTTTTGAAGATTCAACGATAAAAATTTACAAGACTATTTCAATGTGGTTTCCATTTATATTATATGCAAGTTGATGATGCTATTTAATACTTGTTTATTAAAAAATTAATTTAATATTACTCTATATTTTATTTGATTCAATCCCGAAAAGTGTAATGTAAAAATTTTTGGATAATCTATCCAAATTTAAATTTAGAATATTTTGATAAAACCAATATTTACTTACTATTATCTTGAATTATGTGTTTTCAATTTATTCTGACTGTATTAGCAATTTAGTGACAAAAATAAAATAATTCATTGCTTAAAAAGAGAATTTAGGAGAAAAACTATGACATAATATTTTTCTCTTGTTGACAGTGTGTTATAATTAAATGCAATTAAAACTATGCTAAAATTTTACGAAACTGAACTAAAACAAAACTTTTGAAACTAAAAAATTGTCATTGTACACTTTCTTTTACTGGAGTGCATATATTTTAAGAGGCCTATACTTACAAAATTTATTTTTATGGAAGAAAATGAAAACAAGCTTGACCCTTCTTAAGAAAACATGAAAATACATATTCAAACATGTGTGATCCTCATATTTACTAATACTCTTGATTTATTCATTTAATATATTAATAACTAAAATGTTTAATTCTTGGGAAGCTTTTCAACACCAGTTTTTCTCATGATTTATGCACGTAAAAATTGAGAACTATTCTTATGTCAAATTTTGAAAGTGTCAAAGAATGATAAGAATATTGGAGTTAATCCTAAAATCTATAATTAAATATTATTTGCTGCAAAGGAATTTTTAAGACTGCATTTTTAATAAATCGCTTTTGTGCGATTGTAATTATTGTCCTTTCCTTCTTCAAAAACTGTGATTAAGATAGTTCTTGTTTAATGCCGTTATAAAAGTAATGGAATTGTAGTACTTTTTTTCTTCGTAATTCATAAAGTATATTATCAAATACGTTTGTATCTTGTTATATATCTTGTAATAAGTGGTGTCAATGTAAATCTTCCAAATGGCTACATATCCGTATCGTCAGTAATATATCTTTAATAATTCTGTTTTAATATTTCGATTGCATAGATTTGCATTTATATCTTCGATTTACTATCAATAACTGATGATATATCTTGAGACACATTCTGTGATAATACATTATAATTTTAAGCTTGGATTCCATAACAAGTCCACAAGCCTTAAGTTTTCAATTTATTTTTGACAAACAAATCAGCTAAATGTAAAAAACCGCCTCTTGATTTCTAGCTACTGACTTGCCACGGAGCTTTCAATGAACATGAGCTACCTAAATATGGTGGTCTGCAATTGGTAAAAAGTATTAAACTCCTTTCCTGAAAGAAACGGTAGCTGAGCTTTTTTTCATCAAGTTACCACGACCAATAAATGAAACGGAAGAAACCTAATTAAAACCTTAAATAATTGAGAACTGTTCAAACATATGGTGGTTCTTCAGCTAATAAGAAAGGAAATAATAGATATATTTCTAAATGCAATTTTCTTCATAACAAATTCTTAAAGTTTTAGCCATATTTAACAACAGTGTTAGTAATGGAGGGTACTCAACACAAAATTGTATATCATTTTTATGAATTATGAAAAATTACTCCAATATTGATTCTTTTAATGTGACTAATGGGATTAGATAAACTAATATAGATGTAATTTCAGGTACCCCATAATCAGTAAACGCAAATAATTGATGTCTGGGAACTAAAGAGATTAGACATGAAGGAAGCTGTTACTTAACACGTGATTCTAATCAAAATAGGAGTGCAAAATGTTTACTTTAAGTAATATGATGCACCATCCCACATAAGTAACTATCAGTAAGTTCTTGCTTCTTGAAGTACAGTTCACTAATTTGTAGGAGTTGCGCACTATGTCACTTTAACGGTATGAAATTTTTAACTGCACTTTTATTTTAAAAAGAAGGTTTGTTCACGTACCAAGCACAAACTTTTTGTATATGCAGCAAAACCCCCTTAGTAGTTTTGAGGTTTTATGTAACTAATATTTTGCAGTTATTAGAATCTTGAAAAAAAATTATATTTATCAGTCTACATTACGATGAACAACCAGTCGATACCTTTATTCATTTTCTACAATAGCAACACAGCAAATTTTTTCCTCTTTAAAAAAAAGCTGCTGCTAATAGTTAAAAATAGATCATTATAAAATCTTCAATTTTTTAATAATAATATATTTATATTGGTAGCAACAAATTATTAACAAAATTGACAGTTAGTGTTTTATTGCTTTAAATTTATAATACAAAAATTTAATTCCATTTTTCAGTATTTTAATAAAAAATATATATATTCCAAATTATTTGCTAGGCAGTACCGAATAGAATGCAGATACTGTAAACAAATTTACGAATGCTGACCTCCGTGCAGAGACGAACCTTAAGATTTTATTTCACCCTGAATTGTCTTAGAGATAAGGACCCTTGTATCTAGCGGTTCATTAGCCCAATCTTTGTTAGACTGTAAGTAATACTGTCTATATACACAATGGTTTTAAAATTTATACCCTTCACCGCTATAGTTGATTTTCACTCATTGCCTTCCTGTGCTGATAAAATCTCAAAAAAAGAAACAACAACCAATTTCCCACTTTAATAAACTCTTTAACATCATCTTCTTTTTACATAATCATAAAATATATAATTCTCTTGCTACTAATGGCTAATTTAATGGTAATTCTAAAGAGGCTTCACAAATATTTTGCTGCATAGGTAACTGTTGTCGATTTTTGAACCATCATTTCAGATGTTTCCGACAGCTTTTATTTTTTTGATGCATTAATCTGAAGAACTAACCAGAATATAGTATTTTTGGAAGAAAATTTTGTGTTTACTCACACTTTATCTTCTTTTATGTCACTGTTTAATTAATTTAGGAAATTTTCCTTTTACATATATATTTCCCCGCATTAAATGAATTTTTTTAAACAGTTACACGCTGTTATTTATTTTATAATGAAAGCATTCTTACAAAATTATTAAAAATAAATTCAGTTCAATGTAATTGACAATTTTCTTTTTATCTTAAGAATTTTTACTTGAAAATAAGAACCAAAATAATTTTAGAGACAATTATCATAAAAAATTCTGATAATTAAGGCAATTATTAAACATGTTATAACGGAGAAGATAAAATATATCTTCCCGTTTAATTTTTCATTTATGGTTCAGAAATTATAATTTTTTAAAAATTTTCCCTTAATATTTTTTATAGTTTTGTTTTATACGGCGCTAAATTTAATAAAGAATTAAAAATGTTTGAAAATTTTATGTACATTAAATTTTGATAAAACTCCTCCATACAATTTTATTATGAAATAATATAAAATAACTCAAATTAATAACCATATGCTTCGTAACTTTTACGCTTTGCTTCACTGCAAATTATGCTTACTTTCTTTTTATTACTTAGAACGTTGGAAACTAATTTACTTGAAAATTAAATGTAATATATTCTAAATTTAATTTTAAATTTTTTAAAATATATAGACTTATCACTAAGTCAACCATATATAAATTAACATATGTAAAATATATAACTTCTAAATAATTATTTAGTAATACACAATCAGTGTTTGATACAGTTTATAAGCAAACAATAAATGTAAAATGTGTAATTTTATGCACACTTCTCTTTATAGTAAATATTTCAGTATTTATGCAGAAATGTAAGATTAAATTTTCAAGCTTAAAATTTCCTTCTTTTTCATATTTCTTAATTCCGTAATAAAATGCGTTAATATTAAATGTAAAATTATTTTTAAATCAATATCATTAGATTACTTTAAAAAATATAAAAAAATATTGTTTTAGCACAACATAGTCTTAAATAATTGTATCCAAATTGTTTCCATAATCAAAGTTTATTAATTTTGCATACTTCTTTAGTTTCCGTCAATCTCCCGAAAATTTAAATTTTTAGAAATGCTTAAAAAGGAATATTTCAATTAAATCTATATTTGAATTAACATTTAGTAATTTATTATTTAAAATAATTGATTTTCTAAAAATCATGTACATTATGTGTATTCATATCACAGATATATTTCTTAATGCATATTTGTTGCTGATTTCCATTCTTAAGGTTAACAGTTGAATTTATTTTGAGAAGATTTTTAAATTTGATTTTAATATATCTTTGAAATCTAAAAACTCTCATTAGAAAATTCATTTGTGTAAAATAGAAATTGTGTGAATAAAACAGATTTTAACAAAATGTATGCTTCATAAAAAAAATTATGGGAAAACTTTTCACCAGAAATATAAATTTAATGTTTCGTTCTAACGCCTGTGTAGTAGCTTTCTCTTCTCATAATAATACAGCAGTCTTTGGAATTATTTGTGACCGAATTTGTATAAAGATACATTAATGAATAATTCTCACAAATCTGTTGGTTATTTCCTTAACGTCACTCGTGTCTGGAAAGTGGCATCTGTTACTAATTTACTTAACACATTAAACTTGTAATATTCTATTGTAAATGTTATAGGTTTTAAGCAGCTAAAGACCTACATCTTATATTACAGCTACGTATCATAGATTTCAAATCATCATTATTTACAAAATTATCTAAATTTGAAAATATGATAATTTTACAGCAGTGATTGGCATGGGATTCTTCAACATCAATAGCGTGAATTTAGATAGTTTTTCATGTTTCAATGATCACGAAATAGTACATTTTTCAGTAACAATTCTTTAATCAAAAAGATGATGTCTTCTACCAAAAAGAAAAAATAAGGGAGATATATCAAAAAGATATGTAAAAAATCACAATGTCCTTTAAAATGTAACATTTGGTAATATTCCATTTGAAGACTTTGTGAGTTGTTATACATGTCGATTTATCCTTTTAACAATCTGGAGAATGATTGACTCCTAATAATTTGAATCTGTTTTATTTACCTAAAGATGTTGTATCTGGCGTAAAGAGAAAAATGTTTGTTAACATGTGAATAAAGCACTTTAATTCATTTGTAAACTTGTCTTTGCAACTTATATTTAATTAAAGCAAATTTATAGATAAAGCTTAATAATGGTGAAAAATTGGTGACATGAATATGACATTTTGAATTAATTGCTTTTTACTATTTTGATACATGTAATAAGCTCTATGAACCTTATGAGTGATAAAGAATTAGTTGCTTAACTTTTTCATTAGTTGTCTTAAAATAATGATAAAGTTCTATGATATATTTTTATTTTACCTGGAAATAATAGTCTGCAGATATATGCATTTAAAGCATATTTCAAAGAAAATTAATCAAAATACCAGCATATGCTTTGATTAAAAAGTACATCTATGAAGGTAAATTTTTCAAACATTGCAAAATACTTGTATAAAGAACAATTAATTATACTATACTATATATATAGTATACAGAATTAGTTAAAATATTGTTAAACTCTTGGAGAATAATTTATTTTAAGTTTGCTTTATTAAATAAAAATACCCTTGTATATAAATTAAAACAAAGTTGTATATGTCCTTATTTAAATATTTAATTTCATTATGAAATATTTAATTTGGTTATGAAAAAAAATTATATACTTTAGTGTTCTTATATGCAAGTCATAATTTTTCTTTTGAAATAAAAAAATGTGCATTTTCCTTGAGTAAAAGTATTTTTCGCAAAATTAACAAGTGTCAAATATTTACGTGAGACAGATTTAAATACAGACGTTTAAAACCCGTTGCTCTTAACATCTTCAAAATAATTGAAACTATCATGCCAAATTTTATTTAAGACTTTTTTCTAGAATGACATACTTTAACACTTATGGTGTGAAAAGTGAGAAATGTTACTCATTTTTATACTTTGAAGATAGTATAACTATTAAATATTTTAGCAAAAAATAGATGAGTAAACAAATATATTGTCAATAAATAATATGCATTTGAAATTATTTTGCAAAAAAATCTTTTTAAATACCATTTGTCTCAACATTATTAGTATATTATTTTTTAATTTATTAAAGAATATTAATAAAAAAGAGAGCACTAGTGAATTTTTTTATTGGAAATAATTTTCATAAGTTATTAAACTGCGTCCTTGAAAATTGTAAATCCACAAAACTTTCAATGTATAATTTAATTTTCTGTGAAGTTTTCTATTCTTTACATTTTTGTCAAAGTGAAACTATTATTATAAGAAAAATATTAAAATGTATTTATTTGCTTCACAAGAACTTCATTATTCTCAATTCTCTAAATTAATTTCATTTAATAGCAATCTTCATTTCTTAAGTTTAACAGGACGATTTTTATAATTTTTACCAAAATTAAAAATTTTAAAACGAATTATTAAAATTATTATTATTATAATAATTACAACTTTATTTATTTTACATATTTTTACTAATTTTTTAAAAATAAATTCAAATTATCAATTGCGTATTCTTTGTAGATGTTATCATGTGATTGTTTTTTACTCTTTATTTAAATAAAAATATATTATTAATGAAATATAATATTTGAACACATTAATAGTTCCAGTGTTTGAAAATGTGTGTATCTTATATTTTGTACTAATTTCTAAATATTTTCTCAATGTTTCATCTTATACTAATTGCTTACAAATCTTTATTTAACTCACAATATTTGCCAACATTCCAGAAGTTAACATAATTAAAGTCAGTAATTTTTGTTTAATTATTTTACAAGTAACAGTTCATTATTTACAAAGCTTTTTAGACATACATACTAACTCACAGCTATAACTTTATAACATTAAAACGAGCTACTCTGAGCTTCAATATAAAAAATATCTAGAAACAGTAACAGCATACATAAGAAAAAAATATAGAAGCTAACGTTATGAGAAAAATTTTATTGATAACAAAGATTTCGAAATCCTAATTTCATAAAAATTTTAATACCCCAGAATTTTAAGGTGAATCATAGTCTATAATGTCTTAAGTTTCATTTAAAATATTTTATATATAAAATATTCATATCAGGATATAAAATATTTACAAAAAAATTTAGGAACAGTAATGATAAACTTTTACAACATAATTGATTACAATTTTCGAATAAAATTCTAAATAGAGAAATCTAAACAATTCATAAAAAGTGTAACAATTTACACATATACAATGATATATGAAAGAGATCAGCAAATTTTAATCACAAAGGAAATTTATTTGTACATAAAATCAAAGTAATCAGTGATAAAAATGCATGTTGAATAAATTGGTAATTTTGTTGAATATATATTGGAAAAAATAGGGATTCAACCCATCCTTTTTCCGTTGTATACGGGAAAAAATTTGTGAGAGTCACTATCTCTTTAATTATATCAACTTTAATATGTAACATGAATTCATTAAAAACTAAAGAATGAATATCAAATAACACTGATTTACAAAATATTATTTCCAAATGAAAAATATATTTATATAAAATAATTAAATTTTTTATTATTTGAATTTAGTGAATAAAATTTTTTCATCATAGTATTACACATATAATACATATTAAACATCAACAAATATTTAATGTTCACGAACTTCCTTCTTAAGATAAAGAATAAAATCTGATACCGCTTTTTTACACAAATTAGATATTTTAAAACATATAACATGCATTAATTTAGAAAATAGATTCAAGTGCACAATACCGATACATGATTTTTTGTGTGTGTTTGTAATGCATAATTTTATAAAATATTTTACAAAAAAACCAAAAGCATTTTTGCAAAAATATAATTAAATCAATTAGTAAATAATTGTTTTATTATAACAATGTATTACAGTTTGCAAAACTCAAAGCATTCTATTTAATTATAGGAAGAAATTTAGGAAAATATTGAGCAGAGTAGTTAAATTGTTTATTTAAAAGAAAAGAAATTAATGCAAATAAAATCAATACAATTGAAGCTAATAACCTTTATATAAAATTGTGTTAATGTGTGCTATTTCTTGAAATCTTTTAGCAAAAACTAAAGTGTAGTAAATAAGGCTTATTTTCAAAATAGTAAAAATAAAGACTTAAAAACATTATAATTTATCCGGTTAAATAAAAATTTGTTCGTAAGCAGAAAATTGTGAAACAAAGGATTAATACATGGAATAAATTTAAACACTCTCTTTTCAAAAAAAAATTTAAAAAATGTATCTATAATTTTTAAAATTTTATTTTATATATAAATATATATATATAATTCAAAATCAGTAATTTTGAATTAATTATTTTATTTTATATAAAACATGAATTAATTAAAAACAATAAAGATCCTATACCAAGTAAAACTGATTTATAAAAAAATGCAAAATATTTTATATCAAAACAGAAATGTGCTCATGTAAAATTTTAGATGGAAAATGCAAATATATTTTAAATATATTAATAAAAATGTTAGATAAATAGATATAGAATCCATATATGTACCATACTCTATATATTCTAGATTTAATTTATTATTATACTGAATTTAATGAAGAAAGTGTTTTATAGGGAATTGAATCATGTAACTAGTATTTTAAAAGTTCAAATAATTCCAAATAAAATTAGTATTATTATTTTAAACTAGAATGTGAATGATTCTTTTATTATTTACATAATATATTCATAATTTTTACTCTTGTTAAAATTAATAAAACCAATTATTTTTAAAGACATAGGATATTTTAAGAAATAATTTTTGCTTAAATATTTCAATTATTCTAAATGTTTCAATACAATTTCGCAAATCAAATAAAACAATAATAAAAATAATTAATTCGGGTTATTCTAAAGATAAAGTTTAAAAAAATTATATATATTGTAAAATAACTATATTCAAAATATTTTAAGCATTTACATTACGGGTAACTAAATAGGGCAATATTAAAGGTAACTATATATAGAGCAATATTAAAGGTAACTATATATAGAGCAATTAAATTCTTTATTAAAATTATTTTCAAGCATAAAAATATCATTTGACATTTTTAATGGTTTCTTACCTGGTAAGTAATAATTATTATCCAAAAAAGAGACTGCAATACCAAACATATTTTACTTCTGCTCGAAAATTTTAAAAAAAGCCAAATTTTTTTAGGAATAAGTATGTATATGACCATCAAATAAAAAATACACCATAAGGTTACCAATTATGTCTCCATATAACCAATAGCTTGTCGACTGAAACGACAATTCCAGTTGGAATGTAATAGACACTGACCAACCAATCACTAGGCACATCAGGTCGCCTTCGGGTTATTGAGACCACTTGCTTTCAGAGATAATCAATGGATAGGCAAGTAGCTTGCAAAACATGATAGATCATACTTTAATCGTAAGGTTTTAATTTTCCTCTTTTTTAAAAGCAAATTAGTTTATTAAAAAAATCCTGCTTATGCGTGAGTAGTTTTATTTTATTTATTATTTTTACTTTATCTTTCTTGAACCTTAAGTTTAAAGGTAAATGTCTCTAGAGTATTAAAATTATTTTTAATACTTTAAAGCTGATAGTTTAATATTTTTTTAAATTATTATTAATTATTTGTATATGAAATTTTTATAAACCATCTGAAAATGAATAAGTTATTGACAAATATTAATAGATAAATAGAAATACTTTTTTTAAAATAAAATTTGCTTTTCAATGGGAAAAAATGCAACTTATTAGATAAGCACTGCTAAAAAATATTTGTAGGATTTTGTTTATGAATTTAAAATCAAGTATTAATATGAAATGGTCAGTTGGTGGTTTTATTGTATGATTGATTAATTGGAAATTAAAACTTTTATAAAGATTACATTTTCTAATAATTTAGTTCTATTATAATAGTCAAATGATTAACTTGCAACTGAAGTTTTAAATTTGTTAAAAATTCGGGGTATTATTTGTTACTTTACAAGTTATTGATTTTTTAGGCTATTGTTTAATAAATTTAAAAATAATCATCAATATGAAATGATCAATTGGTTGCCTTAAACAAATCTTGAATATATTTTACATAGCTTAAGAACCATAAATGTAATTTTCTGGACCAAAATACTGTAATGAGCTATACTAAAGGAATGCAAATATTTTTAAGATACCCTTGTCATTTCTATGTAAAAGTCCAGAATATAAAGTACAATTTTTCTATTTCTTTTAATATCCAAATTAAATTTCGTTTTTGGAGCTTTTGGGAAGTTAAAAATAATATTGCATGAAAACTCAAAAACCTTAATGATTCATCTCTTTTATATTGTTGAATTTTTCCTGCATTCTGTGAAAAACAAAATTGAAAGGTTTCAAAAGTTAATTTCTAAAATTTTTTTGCCTTACAGTTTCACCCCAACTTCTATTTGTGTTATTTCTTTTTGTTCAATTTATTTCGTGCACTAAATTATGTAATAATTTATTGACACTGACAAGAGATCATTAATAGTTGTTCGTAATGTAATTATAAAAAATTATCTTGATGTCACACACAATTCAGATATTATCAAGGGATGGCTGGTACTATGATTTGTTCTAAACTTCAAACTGATAGTGTTAAATCCCTTTGACAACCTTTGCATTCATCTGTTTGATTTATAAATTGATGAAAATCAATTCTTCCTCCCTAAAAACAAATTACTTCAAAATGAAATTTAAAAAATACAGTTATTTAATTTTCATTAACTTAAAATTCCATTTTACAAATCAAATTTTCTATTACTAACATTGAAATATGCTTAAATCTTTTAAGTTAAATACGAGATTTCCGTATCTAGTAGAACAAGGAAAGCTAAATCAGAGAATTAGTCTGCAATTTTTAGCTTGAAAATACAACGTATAAAAGTTGAGGTGTCGTGTTTTAGTGAGAGTGTTTACAATTCAGTTTCAAATTTGATAAGATTTTGATATACTCTGAAATTTGTATTTGTTTTGAAATCCCGAAGCCATCTGAATATTCTGTGTCTTTTAGTAGATTATATGTCATTAGTATAATATTTCATTTAATATATTTGTACCTACTTTTGGAATTAAGAAGTCCTTCAAAGTCTATTTCAACAAAATGCCATTTTTGTATACTAACAATATTGAAACCTAACATAATCATGGCATACTTTATGAAAAGAAAACTTCATTTATATAATGAATCTTATTCAAAAAATAAAATTCGTACTTTATTTAAATTAATTCAGATCAACATTTTGAAAGCTATTTGTCCTTCTGTTAAAATCGAAAATACTTTAGTGAATTTATTCTTCTCATTAACTTTAAGAATAATATAAAAGATATTCCGAAGGATCATACAGAAAGAGTTGCAATATATTGCTTTATGCTATATGCTATATGGTGCTATATGATGTAAAATCTTGTTATTCAATATTGAGAAAACAATTTTTAAGTAATATCCACATAAATATTTAAGCCAATTATTTTTAAATTGTATATGTGTTAAAAATATATGGTATAGTTTGTCACATGGAATGTTACATGGGAAATAATCTCATTTTGTGATATATATTTATTTTCCGATAGGAGACATATTTTGGATATTTTATAACCTGCTGTGCTTTATATCTTAGGAATAAGATTTACATCATAATGAAGTTTACTGTTTCAAGTCTATAAAGTTTTAGCTTAATTTATTAACGATATGAAATACTGCGTATTTTAAAAAATAAAATAATTATTCTTTTATAATTAAGAATAATATAGTGGTAATTGTATGTGCACATTTTATTAAGAGATTTAATATTACTGACAGTAAAAATATATATAATAGAAATAGGAAACGAATAAGTTTATTTTATTAAAATTTTAAAAGTCTAATTTAATCATTTAGCATAATTTATAACATGTATTGTATCCTCACAGCTTATATGTTTAAATTTGCAACTTTTTAAATTAATTAGTCAAGAAAATCTACCAAAGTTTTCTGAGCTCAACATTACTTAGTAGATTTAGAATTCTTGCGTCTTATTGGTTTGTATTAGATATTTTTTAAAGCTATGAATAGAAAAAAATATTGCTTGAAAATTTTTATATTTCCTTCTTGCTTGAAAAGTCTATATTTTATGAAAATTGTGATGCATATATTAAGACATAAATGTAAACAAAGTATTTGTCAAGATTTCATAATTCTAATGAAGACGTAGTTCTCAGCATTTGATTTTGTAAATTTAATTTTAATTCATGTAAATGTAAATTTTCAATATTTTAATAAATGAACTATTAATTTTATTGTTTAATGTAGAAAATGATTTATACTTTTTGTGATATTATTATAGAAAATAATTATATTTAAATTTTAAGAAATTACTCCTGTATTTTTAAATATATTAAAAAGCAGTTTATATTTAGTTACTATAGAGATTGATTAAACTATTGTCAGAAAAAAATCTTAATTTTAAATATATATTTTATATAATTTCAAGCTTTCACAAAATTACATGAGCCAAAATATTAATACAATCAATTGTTTCATTAATAAAAAATGATGAAAGAACTGATAATTTAAAAAAAATTATTTATTTTTTAATGCAGAAAATGTTTTCTGCTGATTGTGACAATAAATTAATGCTTTCAAATTTAAAGTTTAAAATCTCTGTATGAATCATTGATTAAATCAACGGTAATTCACATTGAAAGCTATTTATAATTTATATCATAATGAGAGAAATAATATATTTTATTTATCATATTAAGTTCGAATGCAAAATTTAACTTTACCTTGATTTCACATACCTAGTTTTTATCATATCGTGATTTAAGTAATTTTCTTAAGTATTTTTATTCATTTACACTATGACATTATTTAATTAAATTAAATCTAAAGGTTCCTATATTGAAATATAATCATTCGCATATAGGGTTTATTGTTTTAAGCTTCGTTTACTGAAAGGGTCAGTTAATGTCTTTTCTATTGCTTATGTTCAAAACATTGCATATTTCTGTTAGTTTCAGCCCATAATCATGTATCGAATTATAGTTTAGAAATAAATGTTGTGTAGATGAAATGAACTATAAAGTTTTGGTGGATATAATTCAGTTTTATGAAGTATTTCTTTGGATTACGGATTTATTGAGATCAACGGTCAAGAAATTCTCCAAGATTTTTAACGCATGTATAAATATTTGTAAAATATTTCAATCATCGTATTGTGTTAAAAAAAAAAGGGGTAAGGGGTTAAAAACTTTAAATGTATGAATGTATTTGCATTCATACATTTAAAATTGTCAGATTTTGAAATGTCTTGAAAGTATTGTCAGAAGCTTCTTCTAATTGGAGAAAATAATTCTAAAATATTCTTTTTTACATGAAAGAGAACATATCATTGTCATCATATGGAAAACATATAAGAATATGACATAATCTAACTTGTCATCATCCCAGTTATCTAAACAACATGACAATCTTCCCTTATGCTATGATATTTTAGAAAATGTTTAGAAATATCAGAAATGGTGTATCTATAAACATTCCCTTGAGAGCAAACATGAAAGTTAAATAAAAGTTGAAGCTCAAATAAAAAAAGAAAGGTATATGGATACAATTCTTTTTATTTATCTTTAAAAGCATTTAATAAAAGGCTGATAAAAAATTTTCTCATGATAAATTTTCAAATAAAATAAACGATAAACTAATACACTAGTAAATTAATGACCTTAAATACATATCTCTCAGTTCTTGTGAAAAACATTTCCCTATAAATTGTAAGTTTTAAGTAATGAGTCAACTATCTTCATAAAATTGATTTTGTTTTCCTACAAAAGAAATTAAGCAGCTTTAAAAAGCTCATCTTTCTATTTAAATTTGAATTCTTTTTAATAGTGGGTTATCAATCTAACTCATGGGAAGTTGTTTCTTAATTTTTATCATTTTAGAGTTTCATTTAATTAAACTATTTTAGAATCATCATTATATGACTTGGTACATTTTTGACCGTTACATGTACGCAGAACCTTTCTAGTTGTTACAACAAATGTTGTACTTGTATTTCAAAAGACGTGCTTAGTAAAAAAGAAATCAAAATTCTCATTAAGAGGTTTATTAAGAATATACATTTTCAGTATAAGAAATAACTTTTGTACTCTACATATCGACATATCATGTAAGTCATTTGCATACGTTCTTGCATTAGCGGGCATTTGCTCAAAATAGTATAACAGAACAGCAAATTAATTATTGAATCACTTTTGCATTAATCAAGTTAAACTACAGATTGGTTTGTATGTCGCTCAATAATCATTTTTTTTCACCAGAGAGCTAAAGTGGATTTCAAACCACTATAAACATCCAAGTCCAAAATGGGATACAAACCCACGAGCTGTTGAGTTGAAGGCAAGAGAGCTAATCATTAAGTTAGCCATATGGTGAGTTGTAGATTACTGTGAAAAAGAAATAACCCTGGGAAATATCTAACATCAGTACAAAAATGTAAATCATGAGAAATCTGCATGCAAAAAAGGAAGTTCCTGAAAATAAGTCACATATCTTGTTTCCTCTTCTTCATTTTGCATCAATTCTTATTTCACAGCCAAAAGATTCATCACCTAAATTTAAATTTAAAAAAATATTTTTTAATAACTGGAATGTATATCATTCATATCATATATATATATATATATTATAATTTCGTTTTTATGCTTTTCTTTGTATATATACTACAATATTTTACAAATACAATCTATATTTTTTAGATGATTAGAATTTAACATTTGTAAATATAATAATAGTACTTTAAATTTTTATCAATGAATGAATCTCCACCCATTACTATATTAATAAATCTACAGATTAGTAAAATTTTGTGAAAGATTGGCATAGTTAATCAGCATCATGTTGATAGGATTTATTCATCAGTATTAATCCTAATCATTTCTCTTTTAGAGAGGTGGCAGGAAAGTTCAATAGGAAAGATACTGCGTTTATTCATCACAATATTGCAAATTGTTTACATTCCGATTTTAATTGATGTTTCTATTACACGTTGTAATTAAAATGAGAAAAATGGGGAACTTGTTTTAAAAAAGTTTAAACATTTGTTTCGTTGAGTATAACTAGCATGTTTGTGAAGTTTTCTTTTTACAAAAATAAAAATTAACAAATAAATTTAATAAAAACTAATTTGGATTAAATTAAAAAGATTTTTACTTTCTGCCATTTTTTAATATTAAATATTAACTTACAGTATTTTTCTAAACATTGCAAGTTAATAAATTTTATAATTATTTAACATATTTTAAGTACAAAAAAATTTGGAATTTTTCATGACAAAATTAATTTATTGAAAAATTATATGTTTATTTAAAAGTTTTAAATGCTATGTTCCTATGCAGTTACCTATATTTTCATAGCACTGTAGTAATTTATGGTTTTAAAAGATGAAAATATGTTTGAGATAACAGGTTATAATTTTTAACATATTACATAATATGTATTTATATCTGCTTGTTTCTTTGTTACTATCAAATAAGTATTTATGGTTTCAGAGAAGCTAATTAATTTGTATATATATATATATATATATATATATATATATATAATTCTAATGATGATAGTACCCATCCAGACAAACAATAATTACATAGGGCCACATTATACTCTGAGATTTTCATAATCATATTTACTGTTCAGTGAAAATCTCATAGCAAATGCTCAAAATGCCGAACGTGGTATGTCGTTGGACAGTTGACACCAGCGAAAGTACGACTGGTGAATTTTATCTAAGATTCCTAGTTTTCTGTTACTTTTGCTCACGGCAATAACAATCTAGCCATGAGATCTTCAGCTGAGTCCACAGGCACTTCATACACTAAAGATTTCATGAGCCTCCAGAAGAAAGAGAATATATATATTCTCTTTCTTCTGGATATATATATATATATATATATATATATATATATATATATATATATATATATATATATATAATTATAAAATTTACTCAAATAAAACTATTTGAATAGAATTAGTGTTAAAAACACCGACAGATATTTTACATGAATACTTTTGATCTTTCAAATAGATATGGCTGCAATTTATATATTATTAATTTATGTAATTATAAATTAAAATATTTTTAGCCTGTAATCTAGATACTTCATATAAAGAAATATTCAAACGAGAAGGCATCATGCTTTATATTTTTATCGCAATCGAATATCTACGTTTTAAATGTTAAAAAATTATTTGAAACTTGCTTTTTTTCTCCCGAAATGAGAGTTTTTGTGGAATTCTATTTTCGTAAAAAGATTTTGTTCCTATTATTGTAGACCGACTCACAGCTCAACGTATGAGGAATATGTTTTAGAAATCACAAGCTTAGTGCTAAATTTGTCATTTAACAACTGGGAAGAACGCCTGAAAAGCTACAAAGCATTCAATCTTTCCAAGCAATCTTTTAAATTCTGTGTAGGAAATGTCTATAGTTACAGCATATTTATTTTACCCTCCATTGGTAAGTACTCTTTCCTATCGAACTCATCTTGCTTTTAGAATTTTGGCGAAACAAAGATGCCTTTCCACTCACTTGATCGATCACTGTGAACATTTCTTTTCCTTTGCTCATTAAAATTTCTCTTAATGTCTGTTGATATGATAAAAGGGTATCGATGAAAAGATATTTTATGTAAACGGAAAAGCGTATTCCGAGGACTGGCAAAGAAAATTGTTTTGAACGAAATGAGGTAGTGAACACATAATTTTCATTTTGAGATTTATTTAAAAACACAATATTTTACAGTTTTATATTAATTATTTTAAGATATATGATATGATAAATAAAAAATGGTATCATAAAGTAACAGCTTTTAGTCTTTCAAGCAAATGATGAAACTATTTTTAAAGGAATGGCAATAGACAGTTTCCTATATTATAGATATAATATTTGATCTAATAGCAATGGTAAAGTAAAAGAACTTCATTATTAACGGAATTTTCTCATTGTGAAGAGTCCAATAAAATTGCATTGTTTATTGAGCTAGATATGTTCTTTAATTTATTTATCAACACTAAAAATATGTTCACCTAATATAAGAACATAAAAGACTGTTAGATGCCCATATTTAATTTGAAAAATAAATTGGTGATTGATAAAATACTAATATTGCGTGGCGTTTTATGGATAATATTTACCATTTACACGAACTATAAACACAAAATGCAGATATATTATACACTCTACAAATAGTTTAGTAAAATAAAAATTCATAAGTTTTAAAATTTATAAATTCAGCCGACGTTTATTGATAGAACTCTGTTCCTACCAAAATTTGCCATTTAATTTAGCATATAGGAACTAAATTATCTGGTAAATATTGCTTATTAAAAATTTATTTTTCATTCTAATAAATTATTATTACAATTAATTATTCTCATTAGATAATATTTTTATAAAAAAGAATTATAATAGTGTTTCTTGAATAACAAAATCTTGAATAAAAAAGAATTATAATAGTGTTTCTTGAATAACAATACATTTTTATATTAGTAGTTTCAATTTTTAAATACATTTAAGGAAAACAATAATGTTTCCATGCAATTAAGAAAATTGAAAAAAAATTTTGACAGTAGTTTATTTTTCAGGTTAAATAATACAAAACAGTAACAATTTTTAACATTTTAGTTAGAACAATAGTTATTAAAGAAGAACATTTGCTAACTTAAACTTTTGAAATAAATCATAAATCTAATGTATGTAGAATAAACCAGTAATAAAATTTATTACGTTGTTATTTTTATTTTAATGATGCCGCCAGTTATTTCTTTTCATATAACATACAAATTTCGTTTTGTAAGTTTTGGGATTTAAACTGCTACCATTTTTAAATATTTTATTCCAGCTATTTTTAAATTTAGTTGTAAATTCGTAAACAAAGAAATAAGGTGAGTTGAAACATCACACAAACTATCATATATGTAAAATAAGAAGAAAACATACTGTAAACTTAAAAAATGTGCCATTTTCTTCACAAGATAAGAGTGAATTTAAAAGATTAATTCTGGGAATGAAATTAATTAGAGTGGTCACAGAAAACATACTCAACATATCTTTTACATGACATGCTTGAATGTTTTCAATAATTTTATCTTGTATTTTATGTATTAAACAATTTTTTACGTTTAACTTAATATTCAAGAAATTAATAAAAAAGAAAACTAATGAAGTTAAAATTTTCCGTAATATAGATTAGATAAATTTTACATTATTAGGAGTTTTTTTCTTCTTTATAAATTTGCTTCAAAAACTGAATCCTGAATTTAAAAAAATTAAAAAATTTTTCCAAATACCTTCCAATTTTGAATTAATATAACAATTTACTTTCTATAATCATATGCTGGGATAAAATTTAATTTTATTTAGCATTCTCTTTTCTTAAGCTGTATAGAGTTTGTATATCAATTTAAAAAATTCCTTTTATTTATCTCTCTATTCTATTTTCACCAATTTTCCGTTTACTTAAGCTAATCGATATCATATGAGCATGAAAAACCTAACAATCCGTATAAAATCAGAATGACCATCTACAATATAAAATCAAATTGCTTTTAACAGGTTTAAAATAAAAGGTTTAAATTAACTTAAATAAAATATTAAACATATTTAAGTGTTACGTTTTGTTTCGAGTGAAAGTCTTACATTACATTCTTAATTATTAATGATGACTTTTTTCATCAACATGGAGTCAATCCTTATGGATAAAATTTTACTTATTTTTGCTATCATGAATTATGCATAAAATGAATAATAATTCCTGGATAAAATATTGAAAGTCATCATATATTCTTAAAAATTAAATAAAATCCACTGATGAAGTTTAAAATTTTATTATTACTTAGTAAAATGGGCTTACCCTAACAAAACATATTGCATATTTCAAATTCATTAATTAACAGAACAGAATTATCTTGATGAAGTAAATAATAATAATCCTTTTGATATTTAGATATCAAAAAAGTTTCCACTAGATAATAATAATCCTTTTGATATTTTGATAATGGAATGATTATAAATAATATATTATAGTAAAAGTTGAACATGCATACTCACTTACGTGTTTTCTTCTTTGGAAAAAGTGTAATATTTTAACTTCTTCTAGGTGTCTTGTGTGACCATTATGATTTATGCTCTTTTAAATTCACTGTCACAAAATCTGCCCAAGTAATTCTGTATCAATATAAAATATTAATAAAAATCATTATAAGACGTAGTTTTATTGTTGGTTTTCAAATTTTATAAACAAATTTCATGTACAAATTCAACAAAAAAATGTCTACAGTTAATTTTATAAAATATTTCGAAAACTTTTTATGGTGTTACCTGCATACATAAACTTATGCATTATTCATCTTTCTTTTTTTATCTCTTTATACTTACTTCCTTTTTCACATAATAAGAACAAATATTATTAAATTAATTATAATTACAGAAATGACTTGTTATATTTTGTTATATATATTTGATACTAAGCATACTACTATCAAAGCATACTTATTTTCAGGATTAATTTAGAAATGATTCTTGTAAGAATCAGAAGTAGCAAAAATATTGAGAATCTTTTTTCATTTATATGAAAGAAATTGCTAAAAAAAACATTTACTTAGACAGGAGAATGAAGAATTAGACAGAACAACTAAAGCCTCAAGAACTAATACTTGAAAATTATAGAATTATTATTTATAACGAAAAATCTGTTTTAAAAATGATGCTACGAAAAAGAAAAAACACTGCGCTAATAAAAAATGGAAAAATTATAGCAAAATAAATATCTATTAAACTATATATTACATAACAATTCTAATTTTATCAACAATTTAAGAATATCGATGCTTTGTTTATTCTGCGTATTAAAACTGATTAAATGAAAGTTGAACAAACTTAATTGATTTTGCAACGATTTTATTGGGGTGATACACATGAAAACTATAAACGTTTTGGATATTTCTCCTATTTAAAATAAATTTTTGCTTACTTTGGTATATCATACTCCGGAAGAAAACTAAGTTTTGCAAGTTAAAGTAAAAATTCAAAAAAACAAAATTTAGCCGCTGTAAATTTTCTAAAATATATATTATGCTTTGTATGCCATAATGCTCACAAAGCTGGCTGTATGTATGACTGAACCTGCTTATTGTAAAATCAAACTTATTTTTCTAAAATACTGGCTAATACAGAATATTATCTTCAATAAACAATTCACAAGGTAAGCTATCACGGATTCAAAGTACTGCTCAAAGTAGTTTGTATTGTTCAAACTACTTAAAGTTTTAATTTTGCACACTTATCGAGTTCAAATGTCTTTTTGAGAAAGACAAGTTCTTTGACACAATTTCAATCTTTGTAAAACATTTTTAGTGTTCAAAAAAGAGTTGGCATCTTTATTCATCTTACAATCTACTACTTATCGGAATTACCTCATTGGGTTACTTATTTGTTACTTACAAACACACTTTGAAATTTACCAGAATTATTCTTTCTACATTATCTTTCAACTTATTTATTCATAAACCTATATATTTTAAATGTATTTTTAATATATCCAGTAATTTTTGTGATAAAATCGGTCTACAAAAATAACTAATTTCTGTTTTTAAACTAATATCTGGCTAAGTCATAAATATCTTATATGGTAAAGATAGCTTTTAATTCTTCCTTCAGCACTCACAGAATAAAAGTTTGCCATTTTAATGTTGTTTTACCTGTATGTAGTGGAAATCTGAAAGTTGTTGTTGTGAAACTTTTCTCTTATGTTACAAAGGTAGTGGACCATATTCAGTCATAACATGGAAGAAAATAGTCCCAACTCTTCAATAGGCATTTTGATAGATATGTATGCTAAAAACAGAAGAGCAACAAAACTCCGTCAGTATTTATTGGAACCAGAACTAAGGTGTGCTCGGTGAAGTGACAAGGAGGGAATCTAGAATCTGTCTTTCCAAAGATTACGATCACATTACTCGCTTATAACCTCTTTAAGAAATCTTTTTATTCATTCCTGCCTCCAAAATATTCAAGGCAATGAATATTAATTTCAATTACTACTTTTTTATGGGAAACCTTTGTTTTAATGTCAATGGCATGACATTATTTACAATAGAAAAAAGTACACAATGATTACTATCGGGTCACACTTGAATGTATATTAATGTATGTAAAACTGTATAATCATAAAATAAGTTTCTAATATTTTATTACACATAAATACCATTAAACTACGATACAATGTATAGGATTAGCCATATTGTAAAATATATTAGTTTCCTGAATTAGTCAGCTAATTTTATTTTCTTCGAAAACGTTTCAAACATAAATATAATAAAACAATTTATTCCAATGTCTTTTCCTTTTTGCGGATTAATCCCGCAATTTTTCTTAATTTTTGGAGGACACAATCTTTTAGATTATCTCATTAAAGTTATTCTAGAACTATATATATATATACATATATATATATATACATTCGTAGGATCGTATATAAAATTTTTGTTTAATATTTAGAAAGCTATAATAACATGTTTGCCAATGAATTAATTTTTTTGATTAATGTACAAACAAAAATTAATTTACTTAAAAGAAAATTAATCAAAGATTTTTCCTGCGCTACGAAAACCTCCGGAAAATTTCTGGTTGAAAGAGTATTTCAAAGATTTGTAGAATAAATCACATCAATGGAACGATTTTAAAACAGATACATATGAACGAAACTCTGTCATAGATTTGTCGCTTGTAGTGTATCACATTGCACATATTAAGGAATTGAATCAATTGAATTACGAAATGAAAATTCTGATTTTAATTTTGCATTTAAATACAATGTGCAATATACCTTGGGACTCATAGCTATAGTGTGCACATAAGAAACCAAAGTGATTCACAATCGGTATTTTTTTTTATTTGATTAAAAGCCACATGTAGAACACAAGTTTAAAACATATTTATTTACAAGACATATAGAGGGTTAAAAATTTTCCGAACAAATTCTAAAAAGGAAGATGGATTTCAAATCAAAATCAAGTGTATTTTATGTAAAAACGAACAGTCAGAAAGCTTTAAAATGTTTTAAGAACCTCTAAAGTACTTAATGAAATTAAACAGTGTAAAATAATAAATGAGTTATATTTAATTTAAAATAAATTACTGATGGAATCTACGTAAATGAAAAGTCTGGTGAGAGCACAACTAGTGACTTCAAAGCCAAAGGATTCTAGCAAAGTGATCATAGGAGAGGATGAACAGTGAACCATATATTTAGAAGCAGCTTTGGAATGGAAAAAGAAATCTTGAAAATCTAGTTTTAAAAGTTTTAAGACTGAGAAAAACAAGATAAGTTTCTTTTTGATAAGACATTGCTACATGTCTTTGTAAAGGATAAAAAAGGAAATGCACGAATAAAATTGTTATCGACAAATATTCACCAAAAAGAATGGTAGAAAATTTCTGGGTTTCATGTAAGTTACTATAAGGAAATAAAAATATTTATTACATTTTTATAATTTGTAAAAAAGTAGTTAAACTACTTACTGGCATCCAAAAAGTATTAAAAAAACAAATTCCGACATTATAAATTGAATTTGCAATTGAGAGAGACTAACAAACACGGTTAAACTTCGTCAAACGAATTTCAATTTTCGTAAGTAAACAGTACTATCCTATGTTAAAATATTTATATTTATTTTTCTTGCATTGTTTTTCACGTTAAAATTTGCAGACATTTGTACCGAAATATATTATATTTTTGAATATAGCTTCTAAAAAAATTTTCAAAAAGTGAAGCAAACAAATTTTACATACTTATAACAAGTCATAAATCAATATAATTAAAAAAAATTGATTTCTTCTCTCTTTAAATAAATAGTTAATTTTTGAAAATAATTCTTACTCATACAGAGAGTTCATCAATCATATAAACATATTTTTTGCTTTTTATCAATAATGAAGAGCGTCTCCAAAACGTATGCATGTTTATACAGTTTTTGGTAATATTTACAAAATTCTGTGGAAATATATATGTTCTTCTACAAACTACAGTTTGTCTGCTGTAAAAACGTAGAAAAGTATTTTTCTAGACAAGCTTATATAATCAACTAGGTAGGGTTGCTAAAAGAAACATTTTATGGATATAAATGGGTCATGCTTGTATTTGATCAGTGCATTGTCAAATAAATAAAAAGGAAAAATAAATTCACACACACACACACACACACACACACACACACACACACACACACATATATATATATATATATATATATATGAGCTGTTTATTTTTAAAGCAGTGATGAAGTTAATTAATGAAGGTATCCCAAGTTGACTACCTCAGTAGCATATTACAAACGCAATATGTATGATCAAAATTTGGGTAGTCACAGTTTTCACATAACGATATTGTTTACATGTACTTTTGGGATGAAACTATTGCATCTAGAGTTGATCAAGAAATTATTTCATGCATTCTAAAACATGTTAAAAATTTAAGAAGTGAAAGACACATTAAAGCTTACAGTGACATGTGCACCGGGCAAAATAGAAACATTAAAGTAGATTTAATGTGGTTAAAATTGTCCAATCACTGGAAAATAATGTGAAAATCATAAATCACAAATTTTCAATATCAGAACATTCATTTTTACTAAATGATAGAAATTTTGGTGAGGTAGATATGTCATTAAAAACTGTACTTTATTGTTAGTTCCCCAAGATTATTAAAACGTGTTGGAATGGATATAATTTTATTGTAAATGAAGTGAGACAAGAAGATTTTGTATCAACAAAATCATTAGAAGATGCACTTTTTAAAAGGAAAAGGTCCTGTGCTACTGAGGATTTTATTCCTTTAAATTTATTTTCAAATAAGAAAAACTGCTTCACATGATCACTGCCAATATGAAAAACTCTGCAGAAATCGATGTATCACATATCATCTGATTATAAATCAATTATTATCAATAATAAAATTATAAATTAAAGTAAAAGCATATCATATATCTTTTATATTAAATATATTATAATTCTAACAACTATTACTACCCTACCCCTATTAACAGCTTCTTTTTCCGCTCTACACAAATTAAAATTCCCTGAGATTCACACTCTTGGAATTCTTGCTCACAGATTGGATTTTAGTGAATGTGTAATAAACTAAGAGCTAGGTGAAGCCTAAATTTTTCCGTATCCAAATTTTAAGAAATTCTTAACTCCTACAAATTACTTTAACTGTTCTAGTATGTTAATGAAAAATAACTAGGACACAAAATGTGAAAATTATTTACTAAATGATTAAAAAAAAATCCTAAATAAATTGAAATTTATTAATTTCATCAATTTTAAATACAGATTTGACATTAAAATTTTTCTAGAACTTCTTTATAAGTAAATTTATTAAAAACATGCAAATTAAGGTAAAGGTAAAAGCAAATATAAAAGCAAGTTATTTATTAGATGTGTTACATAAATTTATTTCTCTTGAACTAAAATCTATTCAAACGAGTATCCTTCTTCTGTTGATTAAATTTTTTTGTAATATCATTTCATACTTATTTTCATATTTAAAACACTCAAGATAGTTCGAAACTCAATTAAGATTTTTCTGAAATGCAGTAATTATCAACCTGGCTTCTATTACTTTTATAATGATGGTAAGGATTTTATTGGTCATAAAATTCATTATTTATTACATTAATACTATATTTGTGAGTTAATCAAATTTTGCAACAAGATATCTCTTGTTTCATGCGTGACAGAATAAGTAAATAGTTGTATAGCACTTTATAAGTAGAACATAGTATATATTTTGCAATCATACTAAGACAAGTATGAGGAGATGTAATGGAGATTATCAATAAAAATGAAAAAAATGATGAGAAAATAAAAACAAGTTGAAAATGCATTAATAATAAGTTAAGTACACTTATTAATGCATTTTCTTAAACTTAGATAAAACAGCGTAATACACAATTAAATGATAGTGGCACCAACAAATTTAAAGATTAAGTTCTGATTGTAGTAAGCACACAGTACATCATTTTAAAAATTCTTAAATTTATTTAACACTATTTCTAAGAAAGTATGTATTAAAGTATGTATATAAAAATAATTTTGTGAAAGACAGAAAATAAGGAGAATAATTGAAGATTCTAAGGACTCATTTTGAGTTTAAAGACAAGGATTTGTAAAAAAATGGTAAAATTTCAATTTTTGTATTACTAGATCATGAATCAGAAAGTAAAGATAAATATATCTATATATCATTGTGCAGATAAAAATAAGCAGCGCATGTAAATAATTTGGATAAATAAAATAGTCATTAAGCATTATGATGAAAGGAAACATTATCCTGATCTATAATTGACAGCTGACTTAATCAGCTGACACGTGAGATGTAACTGTTATAGTGAAGGGTTTACAAGAGAAACTTCATACGATTACGCCTTACCGCGAAAGATTAATCACAAGATTAATTTTATTCAACATATTAATTAAATAATAATTAATCATAAATATTTATTATTTTACCTGTTCATAAGTATACATATATTTCCAACATAATGTGAGCTGAGCTCTCATCTATATGGTTAATTCTCCAGGTTTCAATTAAATCACTCATGGTTCCAATACACACTTTCGGGTGAGGAAATTTACAGATGTTAGAAATCCTCTTTAAGCCTTAAGTTCTGTTTGAATTAGCCTTCATACAAAAAATAAATAAATAAATAAATAAAATAAAAAAAGGACAAAAGGGAACAAGCAAATAAACAATAGTATCATTTTTTTTCATTCAATTACATTTTGTATAGTTTCTATGCCTCATAATCTAAAGTTTGAATAATAATACATAAATTGTTTTGAAGTTGACTACAACTTATTTATTAGAATAATATTTTGAATTTTTCACTTAAAATAAAATAAAAATCTTTATGTAAGTTATACATGTATATAAAGTATTCAATATGATTAAAAATGATATAATCTGTACTCAGTATTAATACAACAGAATAGAATTCTGGCGATGATCTTCAAACAGTCCGAAGAGAAAAAATAAAATATAATGGATCATTATTTTAAAAAAATTACAGTAAATTAGATTAACATTTTCTGAACTATTTTTATATCTGAATCTCCGTAGTATTTTAGTAAAATGACATTGAATTATATCAAGTTAATACGAATAGATTTCAACCAGAAAAACCTGTGAAATCCGTATTCTTCCAGTCTTAAACGCAGTATTTTTACTACCAACATTTTTTAAAGTATCCGAGTTACGTCAATATTAAATAGCTTTCTAAAACATTGAAGATATCGGTTTGCTTAGCTAAGGGAAATATTTGCTTAGAACGATAAATAAATTAACCAAACTGCATTAATTTGCTTTTCATTGCTTAAAAAGAATAAAATTAAATTTCTTGTGGTGTCCGATTATGAAGTTTTCTTGGAAGCAAAGCTGAAATGTTTAAAGTCTAATTCTAAGTAAGAAATTTTGCTGCTTTAAATTCCATTAAATGTATGTAATTACACTAAAACAATTAAAAATGTATAATCTGCTCAATTTTTATATTTTATGAATAAAAATTGAAAATGTATTTTAAATTATATTTATTAAAGTTGTGATTAATGTGAAAATGCAAATCCAAAAAAACAACTTTTTTTATATTAAAATAAAAAGCTACTAATTCTTCCATTTACATATTTCACATTAAATTAGATAATTATGCAAATAAGTTAATGCTGAAGAAATGTGAAGTATGGTTTTACTTAGATATTAAGTTCTATTTATCAGTACATATAAATCTAAGTGAGAATTGAATGTATATGAACATACCTGTTATGAAAGATGAAATTAAAAACTAAGTTATCATGAGAAATTAGCTCTTAACCCAAATCTTCGAATCTTGAATACTGTGATGTTTGTTTCTCAAGTCTTGTGAATTTTTTTATAATAACGAAAATCAAAATCAAAATAAAGTATTAAGCATATAATTTCTTAGTTAAATAATAATTCAAGAGCTGTGGCAAATAAAATAATGCAAACAAAAACAATGAAAAATCTTTAACATAGAAAGGATTGAAAAGAAATATGTAAAAAGAAATAAATTTAAATATAAGCAATTAACGGAGCTGGTTGACTTAATTTAGTTAGTATTTAGATAGAAAGTAAGTATAAATAGGTGAAGAGATTTTAACCCCAAATTATTTTCCTTTACTAGTATTCAAGATACATTTTGAGAGTTTTCAAGAGAAATGACAAACATCTATTAATGTAAATTAATAAATTTATATACAATTATTCTGATTACCAAGTCCCAGATAATACGCTTTTATACAGATGTGCTGATAAGATCATTGTAAATTAAAATAATTATTTTATAGTTGTACTAATAAGCTTAACTCTTCAATCTAAGATATTAAACAAAGTTTAAAAAAACTATTTAAAAAACCAATATAAAAACTATTGGATTCAAAAAAGTATACTCTATAACTGTTGAATTTAATCATTTAAGGATTTCTTTGTCATTTAACTAGGACTAGAAAATTAAAAATCCAAGTGTTTCTAATTTTATATAATTTCAATTTTTTTACTATTTATAAAATTAGAGTATTCTATAACATTTTTTACAATCATATTATAAATATTAGATTTTTTTTGTATACCATGTACATTATAACTTAGTAATAAAAGTAAAATAATGTATTCATTTACTCAAAACAGTGTATATGAAAGTTTTTCTTAAGAAGGGTTAAATTGTTTAAAAATAAAATTTTTTTTATGATGTTTCGTATTGCCTCGCAAGGTGCTTCGAAAAGGGATTCTGATAAGTGCTCGGGAATGCCTGCTGGTTTTGCATCCCTCGTTTGATTCACATGGCAGAGATAAAGAGAAACCATTTAATATTCGGCTATAAACATTATCTGACCATAACGGCTGTCTCTGATACCCAAAGTGGTCGAGGATTATGCAGCATTTTATTATTTTACTATGTATAAGCTTTAAGCTTCATGGTACAAACGGCCATTCTTTGGCTTCCAGGAGGAGATTGTTGCTATAAAGTATTGTCATCACGACCCCAGAAACCAATCTATGTCTTACGATTATCGCCGAGAATGGGAAAATTAATTTCGGCAAAGTGCGTCGAAGCTGTTTGAACGTTGCCTTTGTTTAATCACGAGGACAAGCCTTTAATTTTGGGAAATGTCCTTAAGGGCAGTTCAGGGATAATGTGACATTCTTCCCTTATTTTTACCCCCAAGAGGGATGATGAGAAAAAATCTAATTTGCGATTGGTTGGTGACGTAACTACAGATCCCCCAATCACGTTGCGGAATTTGACTTCGATCTGGAGTGTTCTCCTCTCCCAATTCCCTCCTTTCGAATTAATCCTCAGGAACGGACTTTTATGGGAAAGGTCCTTGTGAAATATGGGATCGGAAACTTTTATTCGGTCTTTCTAGCTGATTACGTGATCAGCGAAGCCTCCCATAATTCTTAGGGCACGATAGGAAGTTCCGTATTGTGTTCCTTCGACAATAGTGACCCAAAGAAAGGAAAGGCGAAGACTATTCCTCGATCAAACTCCTGCAACTTAAGAAAAGAAGGAGAAGGAATTTTTATTCTTGCATGTAATAGTTGGAAAGAAAGTTTGCTTTGGTTTCTAAGGGAAAACTTGGGTCTGAAACCCAATCCCATCCATTCTTTAAAAAACCTGCTCATCTGGTGTGAATAACTTATGAAGGGGATTCTTTTATGACTCTTTTCCAGCTGAGAATTCGGACTATATTTTTAGTTTTCACAAAATGAAACCTATAGCCTATAGGGAATGGTTTACTCTTTTTATATTGAAATAAAGGGGTTTACTTTAAAAATTGAAATTCATTGAATGATCGTAAAATTTTTCCTGCTATTTACATCATTAAACATTTAAGGTCCCCTTGATTTTTGATTGTATATCTGTTGAAGAATATATATCTAGTAATCCCATTACAAATGAGGCAAATTCATACTGTACAAATATAGCAATAAAGAAGAGTCACAAATAAAAATATTTCATGCATTATCTTTAAGCTATTAAAATCAGGAGGGAAAATAAATTACTCATGATGATTCGTATTTCTTTTATTACCAATAGAATGATTTGGCTATACATTTTTTTGATTACCAATGGAATTAATTAAAAAAAAGTCTTTTACTTTTCAAAGTACAATTCATCTCGTTTTAAAAATAAGAAACTTATTTTTCAATGTGCAAGTATCTCTGAAACTTTCTCTTCTTCGGCATGTTTTAACTTTAGTACCTCAAACCATAAATGTGTGAAAATCCTTCTCCCTACATATATTAAACCTAATTACGAAGAATCTGTGCAATATACTACAGAGAGATTAAAATAAACAAATATATTACCAAGTAAGCAATAAATAATGAAAATAAAGCAACTGACGTTATTCGATATTACTGCAAAAGTTTGTGACTCGTTTTATTAATCTCTCATAATATAATTCCAAGAAATAATTGACAACGTTCATCTTTATTATTATTTTTTCTAAAATGTTTTGATCTTAACATAAAGTAGAAATATTTAAACAGAAATTACAAAAAAAGTTATGAAGCGTTAAAACTGTGATGGTCTATTTGAAGAACACCATACTCCAATAGTCTTTTTTTCCATTAATGTCTTCTCAAAAATATTTATATGCTGTACAAAACTGTCTTTTCTTAGACAATTAATTTACTCTGAATTCGCTAGGGAACTAAATGTGTGTTATCTCTCAACCCTCTCTCCCTTCCATAATCAGCATATTATATTTGATTAGTTTCTGCTAACCGGAACTAAATTACAATTCAAAAAGATTTAATTTTTACTGCATTAAAATGCATAGAAAAGTTACTCATGTATTTCATCTTTATTTTACTAAGAAATCAAGACAATTTATAATTTAGCTCAATTAATCATAGATTTAAAAAGATTAAATGCTTTCTTTTCTACAAATTTTGGATTTATACAAATTGAATTGAAATTAACTCGTGATAAACTCTGTGTAATTAAAAAATATGACAACTATTTTTTGTATTAATAAGCTTAAATATTTTATTCATCATATATAACTGTATGTGATTTATAAAATCATATAAAAAACATATATTTCCTTATATAATTTCAAAATTAGAAGCTATTAATGAGCCCATATTTGCTATTTTAATATACTACAGCTATACAAAATGTATAATAAGCTATTAATGAGCCCATATTTGCTATTTTAATATACTACGGCTATACAAAATGTATAATAAATTAATTATTTAACTCCGAAAGCATAAAGCGTATTAATATCATCACCAAATTTATTTGCATTATAATAGAAATTTGTATTATAAGTAACTCTGTTTTTTTAACTGAATATATTTTGAGTAGAAAGGAACATAATATATATATATATATATATATATATATATATATATAT
>JAPDSC010012563.1:1951965-1966818 GCA_026290005.1 Latrodectus geometricus | reverse complement strand
TATATATATATACGTTGCATGGTTGAGAAAGTTACTTTTCAAATTTTAACGTCAAATTTTGGGTAACGTTAAGCAACATTCATAGAGCTCATCTTATTAAATAATATTTGAATGAGAAGAGAAAATGATGACTCAAAACTGTATCTGTAACTATCTAAAATATGTGCAGATATTCATTGGAGTTGTTACTTTGAAAGTGCGAAATTAAATATCCTTATGGCTTAAATTTTTGACGCATAAAGAAAAAATTTTAAATCCTGAAATAAAGCAATAAAAAATACTATTTATTATAAGTATTATTTACATAATAAATTACATGATGTATTATTCTCAAAAATATATTTATATGGAGAATCTCATGATTAATACATTATATATATAAAAAAAACAATATTTGAACGTAATTTTAAACCGAAACAGAAATTCATTTTTATTTCTGTCTAAAAGTAAAATAAAATTTAATAAAGAAATCGTTTTAAAACTTAAAACTAAATAAAATTGTAAAAAAAAAAAAATTGCAATGGTAGTTTAAAAATGTTACTTTTGTTAACAAGAAGCTTATTTAGAAAATTTAGTAATTCCAAAATAAAATTATACAAATAATAATTGTATTTTGATATTAATTGTAGAAATATTTTCTATATCGGTATTCATATTTATACTCATTATTTTTCAATTCATTTTAGTAGCTCATTTTTTTTTTAAAAATTGTAATAAAAATTATTTAAACAAAAACTCTATGAGGAGAATAATTTTTCTTAAATATATAAAATTAGTATTGAATTTCATCTATTCATTAAAATTCGCAAAGCTACTTTTGTTAGTTAGCAAGTCACCTAGCCAGAATTGCTTAGTTAGATTCAGTATCAAGTTAAGAGACTTCAACGGCAGTCGAAAAACAATGCGTTTATAAAGCTGCAATTATTATATCAATTTTAATATTATCAAGAGTACTAAAAATTTAATAAAGTACTTATTTCAATACATATATTTATAGAATTACATCAAATATAATATGTAACACACACAGATTGAGTTTTAAAATTTTCTTTCTGGTGTAACGGATATTAAAAAAAGGTTTTCAACTTTACTTCTACTTTCTTCTACTTTGTGAATTTTCTCTTATTTAGTATAAATTTTAATGAACATTTTCCTTTTATGCATCACTGAGAGAAAAATTACTTATAGTTTAGAATTATTTGTTACACAAAAAATATTACTTCCATGACTTTAAATGTACATATAAAAGTAATATTAAAGATTTTTATATATTATAATCAATTTGTGAAATAACTTTTGTCTATTTTTTACACGCATTTGAGGGGATATGATTTAAATTTTCAAAGAAGTTTTCTTTTGATACGAAATTTATTTTATTATGAAAGAAAAAGTTTGACTAGTTGGAAATCTTTGAAATGCTTGCAGTTATTTAAATTAAAGTAAGGAAATTCTCATTCATATTTTATTTTATACATTATATTTGATTGTGATTTACAATGGTGGTATTTACTTTACACATATTTTAATGATACACAATTGAGATTTCTTGAGGAATTTTTTTCAAAGCAACGCGAAAGACAGTCTAACATGTTAAAAGAAATATTTTCCAACTACGTTAGAAAATGAAAGTATTTTCAAGCACTTCTCAGTAACACAAAATATGCATAAACAAGGATATTTTATGTTTGGTCTTTCATTATAAAATACTATGTACTTTGTGATATACATCGTACAGTAAAATATTAATGTAATTAGCTCTGAATTATTTCTATTTTATCCTTTTTTATTTTGATAATTTTACCCTATAATTTAATATAATTCTGTTTATTTTAACATTTTTCTATATTAATATTTGACGTATCAATACCTTTATTTTATGATTTAATTTAATTTGTTTCCATTTCTTTATGCTGAAGCATAATTACATTCAAAATTAAGTAAGAGCTAAATTTCCATATATATAAGCTCTCGCTTGGATAAGCTGCTGTAAATAGTTAGTTCAGTTTTGGTGAAAATTTTGTTATCATTTTAATTGTATCATTCGCTTATTACTGAAAAAAATTCCTAAATTCAAATTTGATGAAATTTCTAGTTTGCAATGTAAGGTAACTGCATTTATACAGTTTGATTTTGTGGAAAATTGTAATTCATTCATTTAACATGTGCTACTGAGAAACTACAGCAGTAAATTCCAAATCCTAAATAATCTAGAACATTGCTCTGGCATGTATTTTTTTTTTTGTGCGAATTTAATGGAATTTTATTTTAATTGTGCTATTGCATATAGATTTTTGGAAATTTTTTACCTTTCCTTAGAAAAGAATATAGATACAATTGTTGAAATGAAATTTCGTGTTTGATTTGAATGAAAGCTTATACAATGATACTGAGTAACCTCTGCAAAAAAATTTAAACTGTAAGTATCTTTGTGCATATGGTTCTTAAGTGTTAAGTATATATGATACAATTTCTATTTTGAGTCACCGAATATTCATAAGAAAATTGCTATAGTATATATTGTGGTCTCATTGAAAACTAGTATTGATGAAAATTCTCTTTTTAAATAAGAAATTATAATTCATGTGCCTAGAAAGGTACAGAGTCCATTTTAAACCAGAGGTCCCTGAACTAAGCCATGCATGCTAAAAGGAACCACCATGAGTAACAAACCATGATTTTGATCATAAATATCCATTTCATTAATGTTGTGATACTTCTAAAAGCGTACTGAATACATAACAATTCTATTTTATAATGATAGGTAAACTTATAATATATTTTAATTTTATAATCTGCTAATTAATAACGTTGAGGGAGATAAATTTTTATTTGATAACAAAACTGACAAAAATTATTTGTGTCCTTAAATGAAATATTTTTTTTAGGGATTTTTACGTTATACCAATGTAGCATATAGCTAGTGTTAAGTTAAGATAAATATTTATAATTTAGTTTCACATTTTTGGATTCTTCTTAAATTCTTTGATTGTTAAAAATTGGTGGTTAAACAAAGAGTTTTAAAAGTGTTATTACTTTTAGATTTTTCTTTCTTTGAACAAAATAGTTTAACAAGATGTTTTCGAAGGAAAACTAATACCTTAAGTAATGTTAATTTATTGCCAAAGTTTAAACTCTTAAAGAGCGATTTTACCAGAAACTAAATTATCTCCATCCTGCCGACGTATCTTAGACCACTCCGTATATCTCTTGTTGATGACAGGGGGAGAAAGTGACAGCTTCAACCCTCTGATTGGCTAAAATATCATCTCCCTTCCTGAGGGGAGTTATAAAAGCGCAAATTTGGTCAGCTAAGTTAGTCACATGAAGAGAGGGACTTTCCACTAATATAGAAAATAATTTCAGTTATTAAAGATGTGACATTTTTTTTGAAAATATTTGAAATTTCCAGTATAAGATCATATTTTATTTAAAATGTATATCAGAGTAATATTCTGCCTTTATGATAAAATAAAACTGCTTAGTCTAAACTAAAAATAAAGCTTAGTTACATCATTGAAAAATAATGAAATCATTTTTATATTAGCCAAGAAATAAAACTGCATTCTATATTTATATACTTTTAGATACAGAACAAATTTCAGAAAAACTAACAGTTTTTCAGAATTACAATTGTTGAAATAACTATCGTTATCACTACATGCTACTTACATTACTGAATTAGTTATTCCATTTAAATATGACTTAGAAAAAAATTTCACTTTAAGAAACAAGTACGCTATTCAAATTAGATTCTCGTAAATGAGTTATAGACGATGATCTTAGGACGAAGTCATTTACGATGCAAGGAATACTATAACTCCAATAAACTTTATGAGAAAGAGTACAACAATGCCGACTAGTTAAGGAATTTTTAAATTTTAATCTCGTTTTTAATCTTTTAATTATTTTTAATATATACCGCTATATTAAAGCATTAATATTAATTGATTTTCAGTAAAATATTAAAGGATATTAAATTTTAAAATGTCATAGTGGACATTTTTTTTAATTTTAACTTTGCGTAAACACATATTTAAATACATTCCTTAATAAGAATATTTTCTTTAGTTTTCCTTTATGTACTTTCTTTATAATATGAATATGTAACTAGAACTTCACAATACACTATTAGCAAATTGTTTACCTATATTCCATTTTAAACTGTTGTGGATTATTGATACTGATTGAAAATTTTATTGATCTCATCAACATTAAGTCTGCACTTTTCTGATTTAAACCCTAACTCATAAAATAGAAAAGCGATATCAAGAATCCAACAGTCTCGTGAATAATGGACAACAAAGTTGATAATATCATAATAAAACACTTGTTTACAGGAGTTTTTATTCTAATATTAAGAATAATTCTAGAACTATACTGTAAGCTTTATTGGCAACAATGTAAATTGATCGTAGTCAGTTTGGTTTTCTTACGATTACACAAGTTAAGTTTTCATGGTAGAGGATAATGATTTCTTCTGACGCAATTAAATAATAGGAAGGAAGTAAACTTAAATAAGTACATCCCTTCTAAAATGTAAATGAGTACTAAGTAGAAGGAACTTAGAAACAAGGATTACTGAAGCAAATTTATTAAGTGACTAATAGATCACATCCGATAGCTTTTGCGAACCGTAGCAAGTAGAAAATATAAACTTATAATTTACGAAGAAATGTTACCGTTAGGAAAACTTACTATTTACTTAGTTTTGCTCAAAGTGATAATGCTTACCAACTAAATTAATAATCTTTTTTGAATGTATTACTATACTCTTATTTCTTACAAAGACAATCAATAATTTAAGTAAATAAACTATTTTCCAGATTTATATTTACATAACCTAAAACCAGGTATATATTATTTTTTAATATATTTTCGTCAGTTTTGGGATACTTATTTCTGTTAAAATAAACCTTATATATTAACATCGTTTTTAAATACGCAACTTCTATTCTCTGATTTGCAAATTATCACCAATTTCGATACAAAATAACCTATATTTCAACTCACACTCAAAAATAACCTATTCATTCTAAATTAAAGTAGCACTTAAAATCATTCTAATTTGAATAATAATTTGATGGAACTTCGACATATATATCTTGTCACAGAATGACTTTACATACTGATTCTTTCTTGTTCTAGACATTCGTCCTAAAAATGATTCCGTTATTGAAATTTTTCTTCTAGTTTCTCATTGAATAAATAGCAGGCTGCTTTCCCAAACCATATTCTTAATTAACTAAAAAAAACTGCTTTATATTTGATTTTATATACTTTCAGTTTCCTTTTTTATTTATTTTCTTTAAAAACTTGTTTATATAATTCTTTTTATAATTAATTTATTCGTTTATCAGAATATTTTTTGATGAAAAGGGGTAACGTTATATTGTAGAAGAAAAGCGCATTCTTGTATCCGAAAGGTAGAGCATTCAATTGTTGATTAAACCCAATATCATGTTGGGTGGGTCTATTTTTATTATATATTTAAATAAGATTCACTCCCCCTATTGCCGGGAAAGGTTGTGGAAGAGGGTGCCAGCTAAAATACCGAATTCGCTACTTGAACCTAGTTTAAAATTGTAGAATTGGCAACCAAATGGTTAGTTTTCTGGGTTTCGGTTCAACAGTTCGAGGGTTCAATTTACCCCTCTGGATTGAATGTTTAAAGGGTTCAGAATCCCTTTTAAACAGTACGTAGCGATCTAATTATCCTGCATATTTAGAAAATGAATTAATATGAAATGAATTAAGTGACAAACGAAGTAAGAAACTAGTTCACAATGATGAAGTAGTTGTCTAAGTTTAGCGGCTTCTGTTAAAGGAAATAGACAATCGAAATGAACATTCTTATGTAAGTAAATACTACAATAAAACTCTGCTGTCTCTTTCAAAGTAAAAGTAGTTCAAATTGTCATTTTTTTTTCAGTTTCCAGATATCTCGTCTAAAGAAACACTTTTTGGTTTCACGTCAATGTAAAAGGGCTATACTTTGCGGTTCATTTTAGGATATTTTATAAACAATATCGCCTCAAAAAAATATTGTCTTGAAAATGGTTGAATATGTTTATTCCTTATAAATATAATTTTCTATTAATGTTAAATTTTGAAAATTTATTAAAAGAATAATATTGTAGGGAAAATTTATCTTAATTTTTTCCCTGATTCTGGAAACCGAGCTACAGCCGAATGATTAGAAATCTAACCCTTTGTTTAACATTTCGTAAATCCGACTTCCATGACAAGTTTTGTTTTTCCAGTGGTTCAAAATTCAGATTAAACTGTTGGTCTCGATCTAATTAGCCATTCTGTGCTAAAAATTATTACTTAAGGGTAAACAAAACAACCTGTATCCTCTGAAACAGCAAGAGTAGTTTAAATTATGAAAAGGCTTATGTTTTCAGGTATCATTAACTTGGATCCTGATATTGTAGAATTTCATTGTAATCGTATTTATTTTTTATATTTTATTTTGCACCTATATCAAAAGAAAATTATTATACAAGGTTTAATTTTTATATAAAGATTCATGGTCTGGATAATGAGAACTTTGGTAGTAAAATTTTGATTTGCAGTCTATTTAATTACAGATTTTAGATAAAAATTAACTTAAAAATGCATTATCAAATTTTAGACTAGTAAATTATGCAGACTGAAGAAATGATACCTTTTCCTGGGATACTTCAGATTTTATCTTTATTCCCAGAATTTAGAAGGGACTGGACATTCCTAAAAGTAAAGGTAGAAAAAATCCAACAGAATATGTTTATTTTAACATATAAGATTAAGATAACCATCAGTCTAAAAAATCTTGATATTTGTTCCGAAGCAAATTAAAAAAAAATCACAACTGATTTAAATGCTTCATTTTAAGTTGAAACAAGTTGTTAGGCAAGATTTTTTGGAATATTTTTTGGAAAACAGAATCTAAAAATCCTTAAATAATTTTGTCAGCTCTGAGAAAATTTCATAATAAACTTGTATTGGTAAAATAATCCAAACTTGTATCTTCTATTATTATTAACAAAATGAGAAATTTTTCTACACATTCCCCATTCCAGACACGTTTATTTTATTTATACATAACCCCCTCAGGACTATATAACCAGTTATCTTCAATTTAAAGAGTTCCCGTCGGATAAGATCATTGAAATCACTATTTTCTGCGAAAGTTTCGGGTAACCCGTCTCAAACATAAATACTTAGAGAAAGGAATGTAAATCAAAGAACCCAAGTGATGACTGGCATGACCCCTGAAGAACAAGGCGGTTAAAGTGATGAAAACACAGATTCATGCATCGCCTGGAAACGCTTAAAAGGAGCCGCCTTATAAAGGACATAAAACAGATGCCTTTTTACTAAATATTACACATAATTCCTGGAAAGAAGACTTCTTTTTTAAAAAAAACAGAATTTTTAGAATTTTTTGGATTTTTTTTTCTAAGTTTTATACATGCTGTATAAATTTTCTGAGAATATTGTAAACATGTTTAAAATGTGTTTTGGTATTTGAATGTATATATAAAGTTTGATAATTTTTTATTGAAATGAAAAATATATTCTGTTGAAACTAGAAATTTGAATTGTGCCTAATTTATTAATTGTAATAAATAATATAACTATAAAATTAATTGAAAAATCTAAAAAAAATTTAGTTCTTAGAAATATTTTTCTGACCATGTTTTAGCAAACCACTTTTTTATGATACATTGCTTAAACTTACTCTCAAACCAGGAAAAATTATTCTCCATTTATCTTGTTATAGTTATTTTTCTATTATTATTATTCTATTTATCTATTTATCTTAACAACTATGGCTGTGAGACCTACTACCAAAAGAACTTTTGCAATGAGTACTATTAGGTTAGCAAAAAAGGGAATTTCTTCTTAATTATTGCACTAAGTGTTGTTTATAGAAACTAAAACTACTTTCTTTCGAGCTCAACGCTTATCTACAGTAAAATTAGGAAGGAAAAAAGTAAAATCACTGAATTTTAGTGTACAACATGAGAACAAATCAAAACTATAAATGATTTATCTCTGTTAAATTAACATCTTTATAATGGAAAACCAAATTCAACATAAACTAATATGCATCATTTTTTTTAAAATGAAAATTCTCATCCCCAGAAGATTGGTTACACTGTGTTATTTGAGTAAAATTTTAAATTTCTCATCTCATTTATTTCATTAAAAATATGACTATAAGAAGTTTCTGTGTGAATGCTTTAAAACGATTTAAAGCTGTGAATTGTGAAAACTGTTCTATAGCTTGAAGATATTTATCAAAATAAAATTATTTTAAATGAAGAAAATTACAAAACAATTTTAGAATTTTTCACTTTTGCTTCATAACTATTTATAATTTTTTAACATATTTTCTAAGCCTGTAACTGCAAAATAAACAAATATGTCATATTTTTAACTGAGTTATTCAAAAAGTTTTGTTATAAAGAAAATCATTTTAAACTTTAAAAAACTAACATACTCTTATATATAATATGTATCATAAGTTTAGAGTTTAAGTAAAAAAATGGTTTTTATACTTCCCTTTTATTCTGATCAATCAAACAAGCTTATGAGCTGATTAATATGATGGTTAGAAAAATAATACTAAGACAGAGTAATACGAAAGTATAATTTTTGAAATTTCTATTAAATCTTTTCAAGTTACAGCTTGATTAGTTCATGTATTGAGCCATGTGGTAAAAAATGGTATCTTAAGGTGTAATTTAAAAACTGTTATAATACTATTACATTTAATGAGTATGATTCATGTTCTCCAATTTTTTATAAACTATTACGTTGATTTTGTATGTCTTGGTATTTATACTTTCGTTTAACAATTCCTTATTTCCTCATTCGTCTATTGTAAATTTCTCAAAATTCCTGGTCTTCATTATTTTTTAAAATATTTGTTCATTTTTAATATATTCTCCTCTTCTTAAATTTATTTTCCATACATAAAATTTTTATTCCCATTTCTATGCTATGTGCTCCATATGTAAAATGTTTCGTTGATCAAGACAATAAATCTTCTGATATTCCATTCATAATACAGCTGAATGACAATTGATGAGCTATCAGTATCAATTATTCTTATACCTAATCGACGTGATAAAATCTTCTATGTCAAGAACACTTAATATAGGCATACTTTATATAAATAAGTTAATTTGATTAAGACCTACAAAAAATGGAACGATGCTCTTCGGTGATTACAAGCATGATCTCCAATCATCAAGGTGGTATTATTCTGATAATTTACTAAAAATAAAAGGCAGATCAATGTGCAACCATTTCACACAATCATACCAATAAGTTATATTCAAAAACGTTTATCCCAATTTTTTTAATTGTTTATCAAATACTTTCATATCTTAACTATGTATTATTAAAGATTTGGATATTATTAAATGTAAAAATTAAAATTTAAATTACAGGGTTTTACAAGCTATCAATAATCACAAAACAAAAATCCTTATAAAATTTATAAACAAAGTCATAAAATCTTTATTTTCTTTTTATAACTAATTCCTTTTAATTTGGTCGAGATCATTCCCTACTGAAGTTTAATTGAAAATTTTTATATTGCTGTAATAGATTACAAAGAATACAAATAAAAGAGTATAATTTACAGTATTGAAGAAGAAAACCATTTTAATAAATATACTTAAAAATTCTACTATTTTATCATTTATCTTACAGTTTTTTACTCTAAAAAACTAAAAAAGTCACAAAAACAAAATCTGCTTGAATATCTATATGAAATATATTTATACATAAAACTTTGCTTTGAACTTCAATAAAAATAATGGACGTAGTAGAAAACAATATAACGTTATTTAATGCAGTAAAGATTAGAATAGTTGTTTTTATTAAATATGCTAATAAAATTTGACGAATAAAATTAATTTAGGGTTACTGCAATAATTTTAGACAATTTTGCCTTTCATTATGTATACTAAAAGTTTAATATAAAAATCTTATTTCATGTGTAGCGTTAGGAGATATATTGAAATGCGGATAAAATATCTGATGGGAATATACATATGATAAACCTATGATAAAAAAAAAACTAATATGAGAAATTTCTTCAAATACGATTATATTTTTCATCAATTTATACTAACAGAAGCACCGAATAGGTATCGAAAGGCCTCAACCAACGGATAATCTTTACAAGCGGCACCAAGTATTATAGTTTGCGGAGGGTTTTTCTCTTGGATAAATTCTAAGCTGCATTCATGAAACTCTTTATTTTATAAAATTACTATATTTTAAAACTGAATGAAATTTAGTTCAATTCAGCTTGCTATAGCTTTTTTAAATTGAATAAATTTTACAATTTAAAAATTTTTCACGAAAGAAAATTTTTGAAAATTACAGAATTAGTTAATAGTGCTGTTTTATGCGGGCTTAAGGTAATTATTTTTAAAAAAACTATTATCTTGTAACATCGTTCTCTGGAAACCCATATCTTAATTTTAGTAACCCAGGATTTACCACATTAACTGCTTAGAACAATTTTTTTATACTTTTTAAATTGTAATTTCTCATTACTATGTCTTCTCTTTACTATTATTTGATGTTAATTAAATACTTCAGTTAAATATTTATCCCAAACAAGATCCTATATGACCTGATCATAGATAAAAAAAACAGGATATCATATGACCATATTATCGCAATAAGCCTGAGCAATGAGTGTGATGCTCTTGCCCTTACAAGATTCACTACTCTAGGTAATCCATATCCTAAAGAGTTACACCTAAACTCCATTGAGGGCCTATCAGACTTTATAAACAAAGTAGGGGACCCAAGACAATGGAACTAGGAAAAAATTGGGCTTGGAGCATGGTACAAAATGCAACAATCAGAGGTGCCACATATCTGACAAGCTCAAGAGAAGAAGAAGCCTGAGCAAGACTGGAATTTGAAATGAACTAAAAATTCATGGACTGAAATCGATATTTTCAGGAATATTATATTAACTTTAAATGCTGGGTTAAGGACAAAAAGATATAGTTATATGAATTATAAAAGGGATTTAAAATCTGGATTCAAAGAAAAATCGTACGTTTTTTTTATAAAGTTGTCATCGATTGAAATATCATACCAAACATTTCTAAGCTGATGAAAACAGCAATTTTATTATTAATATATTAAAGACAAACTGTATAAAGTTTTTGCTTAAAGCAAACTTAGGGTTTAAAACCCGAATATTGAGTGTCTCTTGCTTATAGCTTATTGTTTTCTTAACGCCACATAAATGCCAAGAAATAAACAAGTATTCATTATCTCAAAATAATAAATATTCCAGAAAAGCCCTCGCAGTTTTATAATGTCGTAAGTTTAGGCATCTTTATTTAAAAAATGAATGAGACTATGTCATTAAAAATGATAAATAAATGTATTATAGATAGGTCAATTTTTATTTTATTAAGAGATACATGTAATTGTGCATTTTGATTGATAGCTCGCCACGAAATAATTTATTTAAACTTATGTTGATCCTTTATTTAAATTTATGTTGAAAATTTATAAAATTGAAATTTGACATTGGTGGCTAAACTACAATTTAACATTTTTCTCATAAAAATAATAAATTAAAATAGAAAATATGAATAAATATATATAAATTAAATAATTTTTGAACTAAAATAAAAAAAATGTGAACTTTTTACTCGTGAAACTTAATAATACTTAGTTATAAATTTTATAAGAAACAATTAGAAATTTATTAGTGTTTTTACGTTACACATCAATCACATACATCTACTCTACAGTTCACATACTATTGAAATATTTGAATTAATTTTTCATCAGAACTGTAACCGTTAATCAGTGCGTCATCAGTTAAAATATAAATTAGTGTGTAACATTTTCTAGGTAATTTTTCTGAAACTCGAAATATGCTTTCATAAGTAAAAATACAATATTTTAACAAAAACATTTTTATTGACATAATCTTTATAAAAACTATACTTGAAGTGATCCTTGAAATATTTTCTACAATAAAAAAATAATAAGTTAGTGATAGCTAAAGCCATACATTTCTAGTTTTATGTTGTTAAATAGGGAAATGAAAAGCTGAATAGTCGACAAAATTTGGAACAAATAATTTTGTAAAAGGAAAAAACAGAAAAACTATTTTCATCCTTTATTAACTTGATAATTTAATTCAATTTGATATTTTCTTTAAATGAGAAATTTATTAAAAACAGTAAATTTTGAAGAACTTTTTCATCTGTTTTTACTCTGTAAATTTATATGCAACTATAAATTTCGTTAAACATCTTGATTAACATTTTGAAAAGCAGAACCGATATTTGTGTTTATCTGAAATAAAGTTAGAGTTTAATAAAAAGAAAATAGTAGGCATTATTCATAAAGCTCCTCTAAAAGTAAATCACAACAAATATGGAAAACATTGTTTTCTTCTCTGCAAAATGTAATTATTTATGATCAGAAGATCAAAATATTTTTTTCCTTCACGAATATATAAATTTTTTATTATTTTTTTCTAAAAATCTTCAGTATTTTCATTACTTTATATATTGATATCTTGGATGGAAGTTTTAATTGATATGTAACTGAAAAATGGATTAAAAGAAATTGGTAAATGAGCTATAAAGAACGCTCTATTAAATATCTTTCTACAAATCTCTTAAAATTGTTCATAATTTGATTAAAATTATTTTTATGAAAACGCATAAATAGCATAGAGTTTTACCATTTTTTAAAGACATTTAGTTTGATTAAGAAGGTCCAATCTAAATACAGAATTAACATTTCAAGTTGAGTGGTTGAATTCAAATGAATCTTTAATATTTGTGACTTATTTTTATTTTTTTGGAAAAGCTAGGCACATCACACTATATGTACATGTATGTGCTCGTCTCTCTCCCTCTATGTACATGCATAAATAGAGTATATATAATTTTATAATAAATAAAATATATGTGCAGTTCTTGCTATTTTTGTTTCTTACATAAAAACTACAAATTATAGTAAAATAGAAAAGATGCTATCAACTTCAAAACTCTTGACATGAGCTGTCGGTTACATTTTACGTCTATTGCATACTAAACCTGAAAGGCGCTCGTAAAATTCGTAACGGAATTAGACATGAATGTTGAAATGACAGCTCAGAATTCATTACCTTCAACTAGCGCTTATGTGAACTGTCTAGCACTATATTTACTAGCAAAATCAGTCCTGTTGATCTCCTAGCAGTATGATGTTACAATCCTGAACAAAGCTTGATGTATCATGCTTTTCTTTGGGAATAAAATTGATCTAGACAAGTTTTTGGAAGATTTAGCGAACTTTCTTGTGCATTTTGTGCCACAACTTTCAGATGTCCAATGAAGATAAATCCTGAAATTCTTATCATTTTTATACAAGAAATAAAATTTTTGGACTTTAAAAGTAAGTAAAACGTATCTAGAGTTAATTTCTCTAACTAAGAGCAACAAATAAATTTAACTGAAAAAAATATAAAAAATTTAACCCCATATTATTATGTTAAAATTTAATATCTACATGTTTTTCCTATGGATAGTACGTTACCAAAGATTATCTAAAGGAAGAGCCCTCTTTTTAAGGAATTTTATAAGTTTCTTTAATGCCATTGCAAAATAGAAAACATTTCAAAATCAATATATGCTCTATATTGGGTTGTAAATATTACTCAAAATACTGTATCATATTACAAAGAGTAAACAATATATTATATTGCATTACACTGGGCATGGAAGAATAACGATATGAGATTTTTTTCTTTCCTTGGTTAAGTTTAATGTTGTAACTGCATATCAAACCAAGCTTTCTATTGCAGTTCACATCGATGACTTTTATGTATTGACGACGTCTATATGCTTTCCATAATGTTAAAGGATATTGTAGCAAAGTATGAAAAGTTTCCTTTTTAACATCCTCGTCTTCATCTCTTTAATGAAAATGGTTATTATGGTGGGCTTCAGGGAACAAAACTAGTCCGAAAAAGCTCTTTTTAATGTACGATTTAATTATCTATCTGTATTGTTCTCTTTTTATAGTTTAAATTTGAAATTATGAGAACATCATTTATCGTGTTTACTACATAAAATTTAACATGTAATAATTTCCTTAAAAATAATTTTCTTGATATTTTTGGGTAATGAACCTAATTTTATATTAACTAAAACTCTTAAAATGTTGATATATCTAGAAAGGATAAGTAACTGTGAGAGTATATAAAAATGATGAGGCATTAACATGATGTTTAATTCAATAGAAATGACTTATTCAAAATATTTGTGTGTTTGTATATAATAGTTAAATTTTATATATCGAAAAGAAGTAATAATTTAAACGTTAAACAAATTATTTCACGTATAACATTAAATTTTAAAATATTTTTATTTGGACAATATTAAAAAATATCTAATTTTTAAGGTGATAATAGATTCAAAACTATCCTTTAAATGCTTTTCATGTTATTGAAAGACTTGGAAGTTAAAATTGAGAGACGCATTTAACATACAGAGAAGGTCGAACTTTGTTGATAAATTTTAAACCTGAAATTCCATTGCAGTGTGAAAGAATTTTTCATAAATAGAACAATTATTTGAGAAAATATAAAATTAGGAGTAAATACCGATTTTTTTTGTATTTAATAGGGATACAAAATATCCTTAAAGAGAGATCCTAAATTGGAAGAGAATTCCAGACGAATTGTCTATATGACATCCAGTTTAAAATAAGATTATACAATTGCATGTTAATAGATAAACCATTGGAATAAATTAACATAAATGACAAAAAATTCATTTATATATATATATATATATATATATATATATATAT